>CM010613.1:23962891-24245731 GCA_003430845.1 Xanthoceras sorbifolium
TGCTGTTCAAAGATAGATGTACGCAAGAATTTGATGTCATGATCATGTTCCGAATTTGAATTTGTAAAAAAGATTGATACTATTAGTTGGTTTCGCTTTCACACAAAAAGAAAAAGAAAAAGAATTGATAATAAAGTTAGACAACAAAGTTGAGTAATGGGCTCAATATAAAGTTGATTTGATTTGATTTGAATAATTTTTTTTTTAAGAAAAAAAATGAGCTAAAAGATGAGCTATCAGTCATGCTGGCATGTATTTACTCGTGTGAGTAGAGGAGTATATACATTCCTATCTTCCTATCTTCCTTTTTTAAGTTTCCATGAAGTTTTTGGACATAGCTAGCTGTTTTCACATGCTTTACTTTTTCTTTTTCTCACATCAGTTGTCAATAACAATTCAGTGATTCACATAGCTAGCTTTTTCACTTGTTTTACTTTTTCTCTTATCAGTTGTCATTGTCAAAAATAATTCACATTGACTTGATAGTAACTAACTAGTACATACCAGTCTTCTCTTATTACTCTCTCATACCAAGCATCGTCTACCTGCAATTTGCAATCACTCATCTCTCAGAAAAGCTTTGGATTTCCAACTTTGCAAGTAAAAAATGGCTGACGCTCTTTTTGAATTTCTCCTGGGGAAACTGGACTCGCTCATTGAGAAGAAGCTTGGGTTGATCTGTGGTGTTGACAAAGAAATGAAGAGACTTCAAAGCTTGCTCTCAACTATTCAGGCTGTGCTTAAAGATGCAGAGGAGAAGCAAATAAAAGATGAGGCAGTTCGGGATTGGTTGCGAAAGCTTAAAGCTACAGCTTATAAGGTTGATGACATCTTGGATGACTGCGCAACAGAGGCTGCTCGCTTAGAGTCTAATGGCCAAAACTCATGCTTGACCAACAAGGTGCCCACTTCTTTCTTCAGTTCTTTGCGTCCGCATAATATATTGTTTCGTTGCAAGATTGGCAGTAGGATGAGAGACATTAGAGAGAGGTTAGATGACATTGCTAAAGAGCGTTCGAACTTTCATTTGATCGAGGGAGGTACTGAGAGGCGTCCTGATGTTAGAGATAACCGTCAAACTGGATCCGTTCTTACTCAATCTCGAGTATACGGAAGAGTCGAAGATAAAGAAAGAATTGTTGAGTGTTTGGTGGAGAAAGTTTCTGGTTTTGATGGCGTTTCGGTGTATCCTATTGTTGGATTAGGGGGACTGGGAAAGACAACACTTGCTCAGACGGTCATCAATGATGAGAGGATTGGGAGTCATTTTGAGCTACGAATTTGGGTATGTGTTTCTGAGGATTTTAGTGTGAGGAGAATAATAAAAGCTATAATTGAATCTGCAACCAGAGCTGCATGTGAAGACTTACAGTTAGACCCTTTGCAGAAACGCCTTCAAGAGATACTAAATAGGAAAAGGTATTTGCTTGTTCTTGATGATGTGTGGAATGAAGATCAAGAGAAGTGGAATAGTTTAAAGTCTGTTTTGGCTTGTGGATCAAGAGGTGCTTCGATCATTGTCACTACTCGAATCAAAATGGTCGCGTCATTTATGGGAACAATGCCTCTGCATCAATTGTCTGGTTTAACCGAGGATGATTGCTGGTCATTGTTCAAGGAGCTTGCATTTGGACACGGGACAGAAGAACGTCCGAACCTCGTAGAGTTGGGAAAGAAGATAGTGAAGAAGTGTGGAGGTGTGCCTTTAGCTGTAAAGTCTTTGGGAAGCATGATGAGCTACAGAAGAGATGAAAGCCAGTGGCTTTCTGTTGTGGAAAGTGAACTTTGGAATTTGCCTCAACCTGAAAATTCAATCTTGCCAGCCTTACGATTGAGTTACTCTAATTTACCATCAAAATTGAGACAATGTTTTGCTTTTTGTGCCATTTTTCCCAAGGATTTTGTAATTGAGAAAGAATTTCTGATTCAACTTTGGATGGCCAGTGGCTTTATTCCTTTCAGTGGAAGTTTGGATCCTGAGGATATTGGTAATGAATTCTGCAACGAATTGTGTTGGAGATCTTTCTTAGAAGACCTTGGGCAAGATGATTTTGGCTTTAGTAAAGGATTCAAAATGCATGACCTTGTTCATGATCTTGCACAATATATCATGGAGGATGAATGTCTTACTCAAAACATTGAAAGCTCAGCTAATGTCTCAAAAAGAACTTCTCATATCTCATGGATCGATGATTTTCCGAAGCAGTTTATATCTGTTGACGCTCTTTATCAATTTGAAACCTTGAGGACATTCCTAGTGCTTTCAACATATTGGGATCCTAGCTATGCATCGTCTATTGACTTCTCTAGATTAATTTCTTTGAGAGTGTTCCATGCAAATGAAAAAGCAGGGGAGGAGTTGTCATCTTCAATTGGTTGTTTAACACATCTAAGGTACTTAAAGCTTCCTTCCACTGAAATCCAGATGCTTCCTAAATCAATTTGTACCTTGTATAATTTGCAAACTTTGAATCTGAATGAATGTCACTATCTTCGAGAGCTACCGGAGCATATGAATCGTCTGAAGAATCTCCGACACCTTTACTTGGATGAATGTTGGCAATTATCTCAGATGCCACCACGAATTGGACAAATCAGTTGCCTAAAGACTTTAACTTGCTTTATTGTGGGTAAGAAGAGAGGTTGTCGTCTAGAAGAATTAAAGGGCTTAAATCTTGGCGGAATGTTACATATTAGAAAGCTACAAAGCGTGGAGAATCCACAAGATGCCAAAGAAGCCAATTTGGTTGAAAAAAGAAATCTTCGAAAATTGTACTTGTCCTGGACCGACAATGATAGTAATTTTCCATCCCAGGAACATGCTGAAAAGGTACTTGAAGCACTTAAACCTCATGCAAATCTTGTAGAATTTGTCATATTGGGGTATAACGGTGCCAAATTTCCGTTTTGGATGGGGGACAACATTCTCAATAATGTTGTTTCCATTAAGCTTGAACATTGTCATAACTGTTCTCAACTTCCTCCGTTAGCAGTACTACCTTCTCTTCGAACTCTTCGTTTATATAAAATGAGTCAGGTGATGTACATTGACGATCATTTTCAAAGCGGTGGAACGACAATAGGCTTCCCCTCTTTGCAGAGTCTAACAATTCAGGATTTGCCGACTTTGCAGGGATTCTCGAGAGAGGGTGGAAGGGAGCTGCTCCATGTCTTACCTCCCTTAAATATTGTCCGATGCCCTAAATGAGCTTGCCTATCTTTCCTTCAGTGGAACGGTTAGGAGTTTCATTTTGCAATGAAGTGGTACTAGGATCAATCTCGAATCTCAAAAGCCTCATCTCGCTTTCAGTTTCAGATAACAGTGAATGAGTTACCTTCCACATGGTATGCTGCTAAACCTCACCTCTCTGAAAGAACTTATATTAGTTATTTCAGCAAGCTGAAGTGTTTGCCCACAGAACTATTCAGCCTCATTGCTCTTGACAACTTTAAGAATTTGGGAGTGCGATGAGTTTGAGTCTTTTCCAGAGCAAGGGATGGAAGGCCTGAAATGTCTAATATTTGGATATACATGACTGTAGAAAGTTTACATCTTTGACAGAGGGGATACAACACTCTCATGCCTTGAGACCTTGACTCTTAGACGTTGCCCTAAGCTGGTGGCTTTGCCGAATGGTATAAGTACCTTACTTCCCTGCATAAGTTACAATTATCTGGTTCCACTGAGTTGGCAGTATTGCCTGATGCCCTGCGGTATGTCCCTGCACTGCAATTCTTGTCAATATTCTTCTGCCCTAATTTAGCATCATTTGCCCCACTGGCTTGGAGACCTTACATCTCTTCAAACATAAGGATAGGCTATTGCGAGAAGTTGACATCTCTTCCGGCAAGCATTCAGGGCCTGAAGAACCTACAAGAATTGTATATTGATGGTTGCCTTGAACTGGTGAAGCGATGCGAGAAGGAAACGGGAGAGGACTGGTACAAGATATCACACATTCCAGATGTGTATCTAGACGTTGATTAGAAAACTACTAATGCCATCCAATTTGAGAGGTATGTATCTAGACGTTGTAGTTCATGTTTATTCTCTTAAGTTTTAACATTTTGTCCTAATTGACATTATATTGGATCCACTGCAGATATACTGAACCTGTGAGTGATTGCAGTGTGACGGCAATACTGGTGTATAATAATGTATGTTCCTTTTTTTTTTTTTTTTTTTTTTTTTAATAATATTTACTAGGTTACTGATAACTAGAATATTGTAGGACAAAAAAATATGTGGTAGGACTATGTTACTGGTAACTGGAACATTGTTGGATAAAAAAAGGGGTATATTAATCTGGTTCCTAACTATTTAGAAATATCACCTTTGACTGTTTTTATTTTTTTTTATCTCGTATCGTCTTTAACTTTACCAAAATATATCAATTTAGTACATATGATCAAAAATTTTGGACGATCAAACTGACAAAGTGTAGATTGACAAATTTTACCTTTTGTGTTAAATTATTAAATCAGAATAACTCCTTGGTCCTCATACCTTTTTATAACTTTACTATATTTGGATCGTCCAATACGAAATTGACATGTATTATAAATCTTTATGTTTTTTAAAACCACTAAGAAAGAATTATATTAACATGTTCTTATTATATATAAAAATATAATATAATATATAATATTGTAAATTTTATTATTATATTTTATTTTTATAATATAATAATTATGTTTTCAGTTTTTTGTGTAGGAATTCAGAGGGGTCTTTCCAGTATGTATTGGTGGTTTACTAGGAAAATCAAATAAAGATGAAAAGATTAGCAACACTCAGCTGCCAAAGTTGGCTCCACAGTTTGATGGTTTGATTTGCTTTTGAGACCTTTGTTGTTCATTGATTTTTTTTTATTAATACCACTAAAGGCTTGACTCATGAAATGTTAATATATTTGACTTATATCATTGTTTCGAGATCTTTGTTGCTCTTTGAATGAGGAAAACTATGTATTTATTAAGTTGTTATATCATATGTTGAACTTGGATCCTCAATTTATATGAGTTTTTATCTATACAAGTTTTATCCGAGTATATTTAATATTTGTAAATTAGTGGTTAATTGAGAAATAGATTGAATATTTAGAGAGAAAATCTAATGAAGTCATATTTTTTTCTAACTTGATGAGAAGAATTTGTTAAGAGGTTGTATATGCATAGCACGTTGTGATGTATATAACATCTCACATTCTCAATTACACATGAGTGTTGTTTAGAATTCATTGGACATGCATGATTAATACATTCTTGTTAGCAGACATTTTCATCAAATACAATCACAATTGTTCAAATGCATTAATTGTATTAAACAACCAGAAGTTAGATCAAAGTCCATTAGAGTAGATGACATTTTAATCTGTACATATGATTTCTATAAAGAAATCATGCAAGAAAAAGTTACCTGAACATGCACTTTCATGACATATTTATAAGAACAGAAATTTAGAGAGAACGTTACCAGACAAAATTCCTTCATATATTATCAACTAAATGAGATATACATATAATAATATCTAAACTCAACTCTTTTTAAAAGTAATTAGTGACAAATTGGTTATAATCACACATTGCTATTGTATAAAAATGGCCGAAAAAGAATAAATCTGGCTCACTTATGCAAAAACGTAAGCCATTAATTGATGAATTCGAGCAATATCAGCATTCTTAATCACAATTTCTTTCCCATATTTGCAAACCTTCTGGCCACGCCGAATATGAAGGCCTTAGGCAAGAGTCACCCCCGTCCAAGACAAGAAGCAAGTATTAATAGCCCCCACTAAGAACCAGGAGCTTCGGTATGTTATTGTCCTGTGTTTGTCAGTGGATGTGGCTGCTGCCACTGTCGTTGGATAAATCTCCTGCACCTTCCAAAGCTCTCAGGTACTCCAGACGCTCTTTCTTTTTGGTAGGCATGCAATCCAGGCTTAATCTTCTTGACGCTCCCCTAATACCCTGCCTTATGCCAAGCTTTGCAATTTCAGATGGGATTCCAATGTCTTCATGATGGAAGAGTAGCACTTCACAGGCAGCAAGGTTGCAGAAAGCGCTAGGCGCTAGTCGGGGCGGGGACCCACCGCCTAGCGCCTAGAAAATTAAGCAGGGATTAAGCGGTCTGTCGGAAATCGGCCGGTTATCCCGCCGGAGGCAGAGCGGAAGTAATTTTCAAGTTAAAAATAAAATCTAAATCAATAAATTTCAAGTAAAATTCAACCAATTAATAAATTCCAACTAAAATACCAAAGTCAATCAAACATAATATGTTAATAAATTAGTAAATTAAAAAACAAATTAACAAACATAAAGATAAAGTAGGGAAATTAATTTGCAACTCTAACTAGTAAGTTCATAAGCTCATAAAACAATAAAACATAAAGGTAGTAAACACTAAACACTAAACAAACATAAAATTTAAGTGTCAAAAATCATGATGTTCTTCTTCCATATCTTTCAACACTTGTTCTCCATCTGCTTCGAATTCAAATTACTTCCTCCACCTGGTTCATCTTCAGATTCAAACTCTTCTCCAAGATCTCTAGTACTCTAGTACTTCTTTAAGGTTGTGTCATTTCCGTCCGCACCGGTTGTTTTCATCAATTAATTGCCAAGTAAGCCCTGTACCCCGACTCAACCTCTTCGTCACCATCATCAACCATCCATCCTTGTGCATTACTAGCATCTCCATTACTTGCTAATAGCACATCTATGTTGGCTTTTTATCCATTAATCTTTTCCGCTTATTCATCATTTGGAATTGAATTGGACGAAAACTAGATTGTTCAATCGATTACATCTAGTCTATTTCTTTTCTTTCGTGTGTATCTACATAAAAGTGAATATGTGAAATTAATTATTAATTAAAAAAACTAATGCCTAGTAAATACTAAATATAACATAATAAATAATTTACCCCCTCAAAGTGCTCCAGTTCCTTTCACAACCCCGGATGAACTTGTGGTTAATGCCAGGATCCTTTTCGCCATCCTTTTCAAGTCAGGTGTGTGAGTTCCAAACACATTCCACCATTGAACTATATAATAAAGAATTAGATATTAATACTTAATAGTTAAATGGTAAACACATACCAACTAAAAATTCTTATTTGTTAAAAGTTGTGATTACCTGGATCATATGTTCCGTTGGGCATCCTATTCCCATATCTTTTTAGCCAATGGTTTTTCAAACTGATCCTCTTTGTTAGTGTACTTTACTAAGTCGTTCATTAAGATCCGTGTTTGCTTGTCCATGTCATCGGGATACATTATCTCCACACAAGCATATAACGCATTCATTAGATCACAGTCTTTTCCAATCTCAGGATCTTTATAACAATAGAAGGGATTTAAGAGATAAGCCGTTTAATGTAACGGTGTATCGAGCCGATCCTTAGCTTTACTATCAATGATGTCAAGGATTGGCCGATAAACACTCACATTATTTCGCAAGACCACTTTAATCTCTTCTTTTGCATTCTTAAGCTCCCCATATAAAAAATCCATGGATGGCTTTACATCCCTATCGACTAGTCGAAGCACCTTCACCAAAGGAACATATACCCTTCAAGCACAAGGTGACCCCATTCCAGAAATTCATGTTCAACACGGTAAAGTAGGCTACCTTCCCTTTAGCTGTCCTCGACCATTTGCAATTTCCCATTCCGTGCTAGTAAACATATTCCTTAAACTTTCCTTCTTCTCCACCAAACTTTGCAATGTTAGGAAAGCGGAGGCAAACCTAATAACTCCAAGCCTAATTATTTCCCTTTCTTTGTGTAGGTCCTCATCAACCACAAGGTTTTGTGATGTGCATAAATAAAGATCGTAAAAGCTTTTGCACTATCAAGAGTTTTTTTTGAACTTTGGTATTTTTTCAATACCTTCAAGCATCAAGTTGATGGTGTGAGTAGCACATGAAGACCAAAATATGTGTGGCATCCGATCCTTCAACAACTTTGCCGCGGCCATATTGTTGGAGGCATTGTCGGTCACCACTTGAACAATATTCTCTGGCCCAACTTCTTCAATACATTTGAACACATAATCAAAAATCTGTTCCCCAGTGTGTGCCTCCTCAGAACATTTCCTTAGAAGAAACAAAAGTAGTACCGCGCCTGCAATTTACACATAAGTTCATAATGCTCCTTCTTTTCTATCAGTCCAAGCATCGGTCATAATCGAACATCCACACCAATTTCCACTCTTGTTGTTGTTGTTGTAGGGCCTCTTTGGTACTATCAAACTCTTCCTTCACAGTGGTCCACTCAATTGGTATCGAGTTGGTGGTTTAAAATCCTGGACCAAATTGACCAATTGCCTCAACCATTGCAGTGAAACTGTGTTCTGAGTAGCATTGAAAGGAATGCCCGCTTCATACACCCATTTAGCCACATATCGTTGCACGGAATGTGTTCTCTCCTTGAAGAGTACATCCGTAATATGTTGTTGCCGAGAGATGTACCGGTACTCATAGTTATCGAAGCTTCAGGGTTGATCTTCGATGCAAACTTATCCATAGGGCCAAGAAAGTGTGGTTTTTTTCTTAACCCTAAACCCTTCAACTTCTTCTTCCTCATCTTTAATCTCGTGAGATCAACTCCCATTCTAATCTCACGGTCTTCAATGCTTTTATTTTCTTTTTACATTTTGCATCTTCGATGGCTTGTTTACAATTTGACTTGATCCTCCTTAGTTGACTTCGGACTCCTTAGTTGTCCAATATGTTGCTTCAATCGATGTACTCCCCCAGAAAATATTTTTCCACAATAATTATACCTAACTCTATCATAATTTGAGGATCAACCAACTTCCCATAATCCCACCCAATATCATCTGATTTCCGTTTCATACGGATTCGTTCGAGTTAGAGGCGGCACCCTCCGAACGAATATTCGTGTTAGCGCTGGAACTCATTTTCTATGTCCTAACAACAATGCACAACCACAAACACAATTCAATTCAAATTCAACCAATATTCCAATAATAATATAATATAAATAAATTATTTAAAGCTTATAATAAATTATAAAATTATAAATAATCATATGATACATTCATACATCATCAAATAAACTAATTAACTAAAAAAATTATACTTCAAATTTTAAAATTAAAAATTCCTAAATATAATTCTAAAACCCTAAATTAGTAAATCACTAAATTGTAGAAATTTATAAATACCAACAAATGCGGTACTGCCAAGAGAGGAGGAGAAACCGCGGCGGCGGCAGAAGGAAATGGGGACGGAAACGGAGAAGAGATGAAGAAGAAAATGTGAAGAGCAAGAAGAACGAAGTAGAACAGATGCTGGGATTTGGAGAAGAAGAGAAACAGAGCTGCCTCACTGCCTAAGAGGAGCTGAAAAAAAATATTTAAAAACCACCCCCAAACGGTGTCGTTTGGGGTGAGTTTTTCTTAAAAAAATTGACCACCCCCAAACGGCGTCGTTTGGGGGTGAGATTTTTTTAAAAAAAACAAAAACTAACCCCAAACGACGCCGTTTGGGGTTAGGGTTCAATTCTTCGTATTTTCTTCTTCTCTTCTTCCCCCGCCTTTGGTTTCTTCTTCTTCTCTTCTTCCCCCGCACGACAGCGGCTCTGTTTCTTCTTCTTCTTTTCTTTCTCCGCCGCGACAACTGTTCTTCTTCGTCATCTTCCACCGCCGACGATGGTCGGCCGCTTAATGGCCCGCTTTAGACCAAATCGCGGCGGCGAGGCGCCGCCTAGCGCCTTGCCGCTGCGATCGGGCCGCTTAAAACCGATTTCTGCAACCTTGACAGGCAGTCACCTGGCCGTTATCTCTTCTTGATTCCGCTGGTTAAATATAATAATAATGGATGGTTATTACATGTACATCACTCTATCGCTCTGTTGGGAAAGGATCCAAATATTCAAGTGCTCTGTTGTAATTACACCTAAAGAAAGAAAAGTTGCATAATGTACCTGCTCCAATGCACCAACTTGAGTAGTACAGGTCAACACGTCTTGGTTTGTCACGCCGTGGCACAGCATTAGAAGGCACTCCCTGACAAGCGAAAATTTCAGATTGGAACTCTGATAACTAAGCAATTACAACATTAAAAGATAGCAAACACAATCAAAACTGAAAGAAATAAGACAGCATTTGTGCTGGATGTCTTTATCCTTAATCCTTCCTCTTTCAATGCAAGTTCTTCTACTATTAGCTGTTTTGGGGAGCTCCACATAAATATATATTTTTATTACATTGTAGAAATCTTGTTGTGAGCGGGATATTGATCTTAAGACCAGACTTTATTTACTACAACCATAGACCACACCTACTAAGCCAGTTAGTACCTGCAATATAATCATCCACACAGTCTATCCTATCCACAACACAGTTATTCTTGGTTACCCGATGTTTTTATCTCATGTCAATCATGTTATGGATTATCTATCCACTAAAAACAGGAAATTGGTTACATAAACCCCCCAATAAGTGAATCTCTACTTACCCACTCTACTCCAGTTAGCATATTACATAAGTTTATAAAGTGAATGCATGGTGTCGCCAACAGTGAGAATATTAGCTAATTCAATCAATGTTAAAAAGGAATCTTTTTTCTTGAAAAAATAAATCTTTCAAGTTACACCTTTGTCATACAATAATAAGATCTTTCAAATTCCCATATCCGACGTCCTATTCTGTCACTACAAAAAAAAAGGGAAATTGTACCACAAAGAATTTGAAAAGAAAAGCATATGCTAGAATGAATAATATATGTCAAAGTGAATGTGGGAAATCTCACCTTACGTATCCAATGTACTAATATGGTTCCTGTCATGGGACACTCTTCGATTGTTGTACTATATGCAATCATGTCATCCCACTTCAATCTGAACGCATCATCCCAGAAGAAGTCCCTAACAATCTCCGGTGTAGCGTCCTCAAATAGAGTTCTACTACGATATTGAGAAGGGCCAGTCTAGCAAATTAAAAACAAAAATCAATCAAACAAATGGCTAATTGAGAAAATGATAAAAGAACTCTACAAAAGAAAGATAATAAATAAAATGATTTATTGTATGACAAATAAGAGTTATCATTTAATTATGAGTTGATTACTTTTGTGACAAGAAAACTGTTGAGTGTTATATTAGTATAACATTACCTTGGGATCTCTTCGCCATGCTTGATAGCTCATAGTTTTGGGTAGAACGATCCATCATGTGTATCCAAGTAGGACCACCATCTTTCACCTCAACAAGCTTCCATAAATGTTCCAAATCCTCCTCAGTTACAATGTTAGTCCGTTCTTCATTGAGCGGAGACATACTAGACAAATACAATCAATCAGTGACTCTGAGTAATCTGTCCCTAATCATCTCCTATCCAACTGCCTATCCAGGTTATATTCGAACATAACATATTTGCTAATTCTGCATAAGCAAGAAAGCAGATTTTAAATCCACCATCTAGATAGACTCCACAAATAAACAGTCATCACCACCACAATCAATTTTCAAGAAAACAGCTTCAATTTCTAAAAGCATACTTGCCAAAAGTATCAACTATCAGTTGTCAACATATTATATCAATCAACCCAATACAAAATGTGACAAAATGCAGTACAAAAGTCCAGATATTTCAATTTCCACAACACAATCCAAAAACTCAGTGAGGTTTAATTATAAAAAAAAAATAGGGGGAGAAACCAGCTTCAAAGGAGAGTACGTGTTGACCAGTAGTGCCACATCAGAAGAAACTTCTTTTCAACACAATAACAACACGACACGTGGTTCTTGTAGTCTAACTTCCAGATAAGACACGAACAAAATTAAATTTCATATTATTGTAATTTTATGAGTAATTATTATAGATTTTTATTTTTTTAAATATAATATTAGAATCTAATGAGATTAAATTTTATACCATTACAATTTTATGAGCAATACGATGATATTACTTCACTTTTGATGTGTTGAAATGACTTATAAAACTCTAGCTACCAAGTCAAGGGTCATTTGACATCATAGACTTTAATTTTACTAGTTGAATTTTGGTAAAATGATATGTAACAATTATTTTATTTTGGAGAAATTTAGTGTATAAATATAGTATATACGGCTAGTTGAATTTTGGTAAAATGATATGTAACAATTATTTTATTTTTGAGAAATTTAATGTATAAATATAGTATATACGGCAGTTATGAAGAAGCTATTATCTATTATGCATTTTTTAATTTTTTGTAATTGTATTACAAGCCCAGTTTTACAGGTATATTTAGCTATTATCTACTACAGTTTACACCCAAATAGTGGCTCTAAAAGCCCAATTTCAATTATATTACAAGCAGTCCGACCCAATTACAAACTACAAAATTATTTTCACTCTCAAACGACGACGTTTCCTTACCTTACCTATACTTTACCATTACACAACCATTTACGTAATTTCTTAATGTGTTTGAGTTTGTGTCAAGATGATTACGACTTACAAGCATATGAATTTTCTGGAAATAGTGTCAATGATGCACTTGCTTAGAAGAAAGCAGATATTGGTGGCAGACGCTACAAGAATTGTTGTTGATACAATCTTAACTGAGCCTGTATTTAGCGTCCGGAGTATGAATTCGTTCACAAATCTCATTTTATATGAATTGGGGTCTTTGACAAGTGAAAATAGGATATTTTGCTAGCCGTTTGATATAAGTCACTAAGTGTTTGATGAGTGTCTAAGAGAAAATGAAGAACATAACTCTGAGCTCCATTAATGGAGGTTTTAAGAATTCTCTGAAAACTTTTATTGAAGATTCTTCAATGAATGAAACGTGACTAATAGACACCTTATATATACAAGAATAAATCACAGCCCCTTATCACCATCAACTCTAATTACAATTGCTAATCGCAACTCAGATTGTAACTAATTCAGTTACAATCCGTTACAAGTTTATCTAATGCTACAGGGCTGTTGACTAACTGCTAGTGCTGACATTGGATCTTCTTAAGACATCTATTCGATCACGATTGAAGCCTTGATTGCTTGAGAACAATTCAGACTTCTTTGGTCTGTTAACTGTGTCATAGGAAGAAGCTGTAGCCTGATTAAAACTCTTGGAGTTTGTTAATCTGTTACTGCAAATTGCAGCACCTGCATCAACTTGACTTGGCTTACTTCCGGCTCTAATCATTGCAGCATCCGAACCAGCTAGCTTTGGTTTACTTTCACCACAATTTAACAGCTGCGTTTGCTGATGTGGAGCACCAACTACTCTGCATTCTTGCTTTTGCTCTTGAGCACAATTCAGCCGAACTTCACATATCTTCTCATTTCCCCTCAAACTGAACTGTGGTGAATTTACTAAGTGCAGTTTGCCACATAGATACTGAAAACGAACAGTTGTGAGATCCTTAGTTAGAATGTCTGCAACTTGATGGGCTGTTGGCATATAGCTAGGCTCAATTTCCTTAGAAGCAACCTTCTCTCTAATGAAGTGAACATCAATCTCAACATGTTTGGTCCTTGAATGAAAAACTGGATTTTGAGCCAATGCATTAGCCCCCATGTTGTCACATTAAACAACAGCTGAGCTATGGAGTGACAAGCCAAGTTCTATGAGAAGAGATTTGAGCCATAGGATATCTGCAACACCATAAGAATGGCCCTATAATCTGCCTCGGTGCTTGACCGAGCAACAACAGGCTGCTTTTTAGAACTCTAAGGCCTCGTTTGTTGCATGAGATATGATTGAATTATTTATATGGGATTGGATTGGATAAATTTAAAAGTTGTTCCATATTTGGTGTAACGTATGATAGAATTATTTTTTAAATAAATAAATATTTAAATATTATAAATAATATTTATTTTTATTGATATTAAATAATATTAATTTTTAAAATATTTTAATAATATATATTTAATAAAATATAACATGCTCTAATGGTATCTTAAATCATCAACAACACTGCCGCTTAATTATGCAGAGTAAGACAAATGATATTTTGTCAACAAAAAAAAAAAGACAAATGATATTGACAAACATGACTTGAAAAGCTGCCACACCACACTATGAGTTAATTTTAACCCATCTGTTGAATGGGTTAAAAATGAGATAGGTTAATTTTAAGTAAACCCATTGGTTGTACCAAATATGGGTTTGGAAAAAAAAAATTAATCCAAACCCAATCCAAACCCATATAACGATTGCCACCAAGGAACAAGCAATTACCACTTGTGGAGCAACGATAAGTGGGGCAGCTGGCCCAATCCGCATATGTGTAAGCCTCTAGAGTGAAAGAAGTACCTGGTTTAAACCAAATTCCCTTAGTGATGGAACCTTTAAGATACTGAAGCACCATTTTGCAAGCAAGCCAATGCACTTGTATTGGAGCAATAAGAAATTGGCTAAGCTTGTTGACTATGAAGCAGATGTCTGATCTAGTGTGAGAGAGGTATTGAAGAGCCTCAATGATGCTTTTATACAAGGTGCTGTCGGGAAAAGGATATCCAGTAGCCAAAGTTAGCTTTGTTCCAGCACTAATGGGAGTGTCTCAAGGCTTGCAATCAACCATGTTTGTCTTTTTGAGCAAGTCAACAATGTATTTGAATTGTGTGAGAAACAACCCAGCTACAGTTCGATGAGCTTTGAAGCCTAGAAAATAGCTAACTAAACCCAGATTTTTTAAAGCAAAAGTAGAGTGAAGCTTGCTGATAAAATGCTAAATGCTCAAATGATCATTCCTTATAATTAAAATATCATCCACATAAACTAGGAGATAGATAATATTGGACCCTTGGCGATGACCAAATAGAGAAATGTCTGAGGTAGAATTCACAACTGCCAAAAGAGAAGTGCGGCTCTCAACTTATGAAACTAAGACCTTAGTGCTTGCTTGAGCCCATAGAGGGCTTTGATTAGTTTGCACACAAAATTAGGATGTTTTGAACTCTCAAAGCCTTCGGGCTGCCTCGTGTAAACTACTTCATGGAGATCACCATTCAAAAAAGCATTGTTGATGTCAACTTACTTAATATCCCATCCATTCAAAACAACAATTGTAAAAATGACTCTAATGGTGGTAGCCTTCAGTATGGGGCTAAATGTCTCTCCAAAATCAAGGCCAGGGGTTTGATGAAAACCTTTGGCCATTAACCTTGCCTTATGTTTAAGTATGGTGCCATTTGGGTTGTATTTGGTCCTAAACATCCACTTGGAACCAACCACATTCATATCACTAGTAAAGGGTACTAGAACCTATGTGTCATTTCTTATTAAAGTTGAATATTCATCTTGCATAGCTAATAACCAAGCTGGATTAGATAAGGCTTCCTTAACATTTTGAGGTTCAGTTTGTGCTAAAAAGACAGCAGGTAAGGACCAAGATGATGTATATACAGGGGCGGACCCCTTTGAGGGCCGGGGGGACCCTGGCCCCCCCAAAATTTTGAAAAAAAAATTTTTGTATGTAATTTTTTTTAATATTTAATTTAAATATTAAAAAATTAAATATATATATATAGTTTGACCCCCCCAAAGATTTTACAGTTGTTCCACCACTGTGTATATACCTTTGGTTTGAAATGCCACTCTTTGACCTTGTGATCATATGATGAGAAGACTGAACTGCTGGAATATTATAAATTGCAGCTGAATCAGAATGTGCTGACTGCGTTGAAGAACCAGAAGCTGCAGAACCAGTTCCATTTTTAGCTAAAACCTGCACTGAAGGCTGCTAAAAAGCTGCATTATCACTTGTTGGTGCAGAAGGTTGAGAAGCTACATCTGGTGAAGAATGTGAGGGTGAAAAAAATATCAACAACTGTTTGAAGAGGAACTAGAGCTGAAATAGACACTGGAGCAGTGTTAGTGCAAGGAAAAATAGAAGTGTATGGAAACTCCAAGTCATTAAATACTGCATGTCTTGTAACAAAAGTCTTTCCCGATGGATGCAAGCAACAATAACCCTTGTGCATTGTGCTATAACCCATAAACACACATTTGGTGGTGTGAAAATTGCGCTTTGTCTTGGAGTAATCTCGGAGGTAGGGAAAAACTGAGCAGCCAAATGTGTGGAGAAAATTGTAGTTTGGAACTTTGTTGTATAATTTCTCAAAGGGGCTTTTAAATTGCAATAAGGCTATAGGGCTGTAGGCATATTATTGAATAGAAAACAAGCTGTTGTGAAAATGATGAGAACCATATTTTTATTTAAAGCAAAAAAAAAAAAAGATTTTCGCAGACAGTGAGTATCGCGACCTTTTGTCGCGACTCACGGTCGCGATATAAGCTTTGCAACACTCACTATTTTAGTTTCAAAATTTCAATTTTATTAGGTTACTTTTTTAAAGTTTTTTGTTTTTTATTAAAGGTAGTTTGGTTTTTTTGTATTAGGTTTCTTATTATTTATTTCTTATTATAATTGAATTAGGTTTATTATTTTTTGTATTCTATTATAATTGTATTAAATTTTTTGTTATTGTTTCATATTATGACTAAATTAGGTTATTGAGTTATTATAAATAGACTAGGTAAGTTGTATTCAAGAATGAGTAAATTCATTCATTATCAATAAACATGAGAGACTTTCTCTACTTCAACTTTTCTAAAGTTTAGGCTAGTTCTAAGGCTAATAACCTGGTTCTAGATTAATCAGCTACTCTTGGGATTTCATACTTGAGGATTGTTTGGGCTAGAGCAATGGTTAAATAATCCGCGTTCTAGGGAGTTAGTGATCCCTATGTAAGGTGATCTAGCTCAATTTTATCGTGTGTGAGTTGTTTGAGGTGAAAGTTAGGATTTGTTGTTCAATTTATACCTAAGTTCTCAACAATTTGATGCTTTCATTGAGAGCTTTTTAGGGTTCTTCTTGTGAGATTTCAGCAGCTCTATATATATAAAGAATTTCTTGATTCAATTAGCCATGGTGACCGGAGACGAATCTGGGAGTGGATCGAAGTCTAACAAGCAACGATTTGAAACCTTAGAAGAGAATCAAGAGCGGCTTTTCAAGTCTCTAACAGCGCTGACTATATCCCTCGCGCATATGGCTAGGACCAATTAAGAGTCATATGAGAGGTTTAAACGAAGGCTGGCTAAAAATTTGCAAATGATCTTTCTGAAACAAATGATCTTCTGAAAGTATAGATCTTTTAAGGGCAAGTATAGATCTTTCTGAAACAAATGATCATCGATTGGCATCTTTCAAATTTTGAAATTTATGCCATTAAATTTCTTTGTTTAGGAAGTATCTTTTTCTAATGCCATTGCTCCCACTCAAATTTGCAAGAGTCTTACTCTGATAATACTTTGCAAATTCTTCAAGTCAACGGTCAACACATCTGGCCAACAGTCAACACTGGTCAACGCCAGTCAACACCTCAGTCAATGTGGGTCAACATCTCTGGTTAACGTCGGTCAACACCTTTGGTCAACCCTGGTCAACACCTCCAGTCAACCTCGGTCAACACCCCTAGTCAATGCTTCTGGTTAATGCCGGTCAACCTCGGTTAACACCTTTGGTCAAATTCGGTCAACACCTCTGATCAATGTCGGTCAACACCTTTAATCAACGGTTCTAGTCAATGCTTGTTAACACCTCTGGTCAAACCCGGTCAACACCTCCGGCCAACCTCGGTCAACACCTCCAGTCAACCCCAGTCAACACCTCTGATTAACACCCCTAATCAACACTTCTGGTCAACCTTGGTTAACACCTCCGGTCACCATCGTTCAACACCTCGGGCAATATCTGCGGTCAAACTTGGTCAACACCACCAGTCAACCACAAAATCAATAAACTCTAGAACAATTCTTTTCTGATGTGGAAGATCAGATAATGCTACAACCACAGAGCATACTAAGAATTTCCTAAAGAATCTCACACTTTAGCAGCCTGGAATACAACCGAAAGCTCTGATACCAGTTGTTGGGAAAAAGAGAGAAAATGTGTGAATCACAACTACCATGGAGCAATCACACACAACACACACAGAGAATAAATAGACACGGATATTTATGTGATTCTACACAAACTTGCCTACATCCACAGAGCACACCCACTTTCACTATTTTAGAGAAAAATTACAAGCTCACAGGCTACAGCTCTCTGAATTTTCTCTTAAAGCCTTCACAAAGCACTCTCACCCACACTTCTCTTTCTCCACAATTGCTCTCTCTCACAATTGTGTTTCTCTTGGTGTGTATTGGCTATTACATTTAGTGGGTATTTATAGGAAGGGGGAGAGAGCAAGCCAACCACCAAATATGATTATAGCTCTCAACTACCAACATTAATAATAACTCTCAACCAGTACCACTAATTCAACCACTAATAAAATGTTTAATTTTTCACCACTCTCTACTTTAATAATTTTGTGTCCACAACTAACACTTTCATGTTAACTATGTTTATTTATCAATAGGATACATGGACTCTAATCAATCATGATCGCTTTTGAGTTTTACCGCATTATACTAATGAAAATAATTGAATATTTAGGAAAAAGATATAATGAATTCATATATTTTTTAATTTCATGAGAAGATCTTAAATGCCGGGGGGATATATATGCATAGCCAGTTGTGATTTTATTACGTGGTGAAAATTTATCTCATGGTAAGATCATAAGTGGTCATACATTGCACATCTCGCTGCATACAAATTGTTATAATCTTGTCATAACCTCAACTCGAAGGTCGCAGGAGTGAAAATTTCTTATCAATCAAATACTCAATTGAGAAAAAAAAATTCCTTAAAAACAATTTAAGAGTCACATTCTAATGTTTATTACATCTTCAACCAAAAAAAAAAAAAAATACCTCCAACATCAACCTTTTAATAAATTGAAACTTACAAATTCAATAAACTAAAAATTCTTATAACCTATAGAACCAAAGAATAACGACAGACTTAAAAACATAGTCAAATCCACTACGTACTCTGATCAATCTCTTAACTATATGAGAATCATAATAAATTATAGTGAATTTTAAACTCAGTAAGTAAACTCGTTTTTCATATAAAGAAAAAACATAAAACAAAATACTTAAGATTTATAAATATCAAAACACTTAAAGATAGCAACATGCAAAACTTTCAACGTCAAAAGACTTTCACATCAAAAACTTATCAAAAATAACATGCAAAACATCTTTTAGGATTGCCCTCATCCATGTACCATTAGAACATCTTCATTTTCTATAAATAATAATAATGCATGGGATTGTTGATTCAGAAAGTAAACTAAAGTAGACAAACCAAACTTGCAAAAGATTGTTGAATTGATACTAAAGTTCGTTTCACAGAAAAGAAGAAAAAGAATTGATACTAAAGTTGAGAAAGTGAAAGACTGTTGATTTGATTTGAATGATTCGTTTAGTTTCAATTGCTTTAGAAACACTCATAAAACTAGTAATGAGAAAGTGAAAGACTGTTGCTTGCCAATTTCTGTTACTTGCAATTCTTCTCATATTACTTTCTCATACCAACCATTGTCTACCTGCAAATTGCAATCTCTCTATCTCTCACAAAAGCTCTGGATTTCCAACTTTCCTAGAGAAAAATGGCCGATGCTTTATTTCAATTTATGCTGGAGAAACTAGACTCGCTTATCCAAAAGGAGATTGGGTTGATCTGGGGTGTCCACGGAGAAATGGAGAAACTTCAAAGCTTGCTCTCAACTATTCAGGCTGTGCTTGAAGATGCAGAGGAGAAGCAAATAAAAGAAAAGGCACTTCGGGATTGGTTGCGAAAGCTTAAAGCTGCAGCTTATGAGGTTGATGACACCTTGGATGAGTGCACAACAGAGGCTGCTCTGTTAAGAGTCTAATGGTCAAAACTCAAGCTTGACCAACAAGGTACTCACTTCTTTCTTGAGCTCTTTGCGTCCGCATAATATATCGTCAAACTGGATCCGTCCTTACTCAATCTTAAGTATACGGTAGAGACGAAGATAAAGAAAGAATTGTTGAGTGTTTGGTGGAGAAACTTCATGGTTGCGTCAATTATGGGAACAATGCCTCTGCATCAATTGTCTGGTTTAACCGAGGATGATTGCTGGTCATTATTCAAGGAACGTGCATTAAGACACGAGACAGAAGAACGTCCGAACCTCGTAGCATTGGGAAAGAAGATAGTGAAGAAGTGTGGAGGTGTGCCTTTAGCAATAAAGTCTTTGGGAAGCATGATGATGTACAAAAGAGATGAAATCCAGTGGCTTTCTGTTGCGGAAAGTGAACTTTGGAATTTACCTCAACCTGAAAATTCAATCTTGCCAGCTTTACGATTGAGTTACTCAAATTTACCATCAAAATTAAGACAATGTTTTGCTTTTTGTGCCATCTTTCCCAAGGATTTTGTAATTGAGAAAGAATTTCTTATTCAACTTTGGATGGTCAGTGGCTTTATTCCTTTCATTGAAAGGTTGGATCTTGAAGATATTGGTAATGAATTTTGCAACAAATTGTGTTGGAGATCTTTCTTAGAAGACCTCGGGGAAGATGGTTTTGGCTTCAGTAAAGGATTCAAAATGCATGACCTTGTTCATGATCTTGCACATTCTATTATGGAGGTTGAATGTCTTATTCAAAACTTTGAAAGCTTAACTAATGTCTCAAAAAGAACTTTTCATTACATAATTTGTGGAAACCAGTTATCTTTCCTGATGCTCTTTATCGAGTTGAAACCTTGAGGACAATCATAATGCATTCAAGATATTGGAATTCTGACTCTGCATTTTCTTGTGACTTCTCTAGATTAAGTTCTTTGAGAGTGTTCGATGCTGGGATAGTTGCAGCGAAGAAGTTGTCATCTTCAATTAGTTGTTAACACATCTAAGGTTCTTAAAGCTTAGCACTCAAATCCAAATGCTGCCTAAATCAATTTGTACCTTGTATAATTTGCAAACTTTGAATCTGAATGGGTGTTACTATCTTCAGAAGCTACCGAAGCATATGAATCGCCTGAAGACTCTCCGACATCTTTACTTGGATCGTTGTGAAGAATTATCTCAGATGCCACCAAAAATTGGGCAAATCACTTGCCTAAAGACTCTAACTTGCTTTATTGTGAGTAAGAAGAGAGGTTGTTGCCTAGATAAGTTGAAAGGCTTAAATCTTGGCAGAATAATACATATTAAACATCTTCAAAGTATGGAGAATCTACACGATACCAAAGAAGCCAATTTAGTTGAAAAAGGAAATGTTTGCAAATTGTACTTGTCCTGGACCAACTATTACGATGAAGATGATGATAATAATCTTCCATCCCAGGAACATGCTGAAAAGGTACTTGAAGCACTTAAACCTCATGCAAACCTTAAAGAATTTAGAATATCGGGGTATAACGGTGCCAAATTTCCTTTTTGGATGGGGCACAACATTCTTAATAATGTTGTTTCTATTGAGCTCATAGACCGTCACAACTGTTCTCAACTTCCTCCTTTAGCACTACTACCTTCTCTTCGAACTCTTCATTTATGTAGCATGAGTAAGGTGATGTATATTGACTATCATTTTCAAAGTGGTGGAACAACGAGAGGATTCCCCTCTTTACAGAGTCTCACAATTAAGGATTTGCCTAGTTTGCAGAGGTTCTCGAGAGAAGGTGGAAAGGATCTGCTCCCATGTCTTATCTTCTTAGAGATTACCAAATGCCCTAAATTGACCTTGCCACATCTTCCTGCAGTGGAACAGTTAAAAGTTTCAGAATGCAATGAGGTGGTACTAGGATCAACCTCGAATCTCAAAAGCCTCATCTCGCTTTCAGTTTCAAGTAACAGTGAAGTGAATTACCTTCCACATGGTATGCTGCTAAACCTCACCTCTCTGAAAGAACTTTCTATTAGTTCTTTCAGGAAGCTGAAGTGTTTGCCCACAGAATTAGTAAGCCTCATTGCTCTTGAAACAACACCTCTCATGCCTTGAGACCTTGACTCTTTGCCAGAGGGGATACAACACCTGTCATGCCTTGAGACCTTGACTCTTTGCCGAATGGTATTAAATACCTTACTTCCCTGCATAAGTTACAATTATCTGGTCCCACTAAGTGGGCAGTATCTGCACTGCAATTCTTGTCGATATCCTATTGTCCTATTCTAGCATCATTGCCCCACTGGCTTGGAGACCTTACATCTCTTCAAACTCTAAGAATATCCTCTTGCCCGGAGCTGACATCTCTTCCGGCAAGCATTCAGGGCCTCACGAAGCTACAGAAATTGGATATTTTTTATTGCCCTGAACTGGTGAAGCGATGCGAGAAGGAAACAGGAGAGGATTGGTACAAGATATCACATATTCCATATGTTAACATTTATTAGAAAACTACCGATGACATCCAATTTGAGAGGTATGTATGTACCTGTTGTAGCTCATGTTTATTCTCTCAAGTTTTAACACTTTTGTCCTAATTGACATTGTATTTGGATCCACTGCAGATATATTGAACCAGTGAGTGACCACAGTATTACGGCAATGCTGGTGTGAGCAGACAGTTCAAGATAATCAATCTTCAATATAATAATGTATGTTCCTTTTCTTTTTTAATAGTTACTATGTTATTTGGTAAATAGAATATTGTAGGATAAAAAGATACAGGGCCGGCCCTGACGTTTTAGTGGCCCGGGGCGTCATCGGAAAATAAGGCCCTAATTATACTTTATTAAATTCTAATAAATATAAAATTTTACTGTACATATTTTTTTGATGGCTGGAACCCAATGGGAGGCTAGGCCATCACGCCTTCAATTTTATTAAAATTAAAAGTAGTCATTACAAAATATGGATAAAGAAAAATAAAGTTATAAAAAACAGCTTAACTTAACAAAATAAACATATTATATGACAAGTATTTTGCTAATTGCTAACTAATAATATTTCATCTTGCATCATTGGCTGCACCATTGTCATTCCTCTTGTATCCTCTGCATATTCAAGTTAAGAATTCTTAGATATCAAGAACATAATAAGTAGAAACAATCACAAAAAGACTTTGGATCTTGAAGCATTTTGAGTTGCAAAATTATTGATAATAGTTTGAAAATCCAATTTATCCAACATATTCTTTTCGATGCATAAGATGGCTAATCCATTCAACCTCTCATGTGACATAGTTGACCGCAAATAAGATTTTAACAATTTAAGTTTAGAAAAACTTCTTTCAGCGGATGCAACAGTAACAGGAACAGTTAATAAAATTCTATAAGCAATTGAAATATTTGGAAAACACTTTAAAGATTCCACAAACTCAAGAACTTGAATGACCGTCTTTGCTCCTTCAGGTAAGTGCATTGTCAACACCTGTAACTCAGAAAACAATTCATCTGCAATAATGTCTGATTTGTTGTTACGTGTTAATGCAGTTTCAAGGTTAGAACAATATTCTCGCAATCGGTTATGCTCCATCACAACCAATTTTTTAGGATCAAATAAAAATCCAAAAATACCTTCAAATGCTTCAAGTTGTTCAAACCTGGTCTTCAAAGAAGAAATAGCAACATCAACAACAACCAGAAAATAATTAACCCTGAATGATTCTTCAGCAGATAGTAAGATGCCTTCTTGTTCAGATTCATCAAATTGTCTTTTTCTACGAGGCTTTCGTCTTTCAAGAAAGATAGGATCAATGTTCAAATTAGATGCAATTTCTTTGGCCTTTTCCATAGCATCTGCAAATCCAAGTTCTCTGTATTTCTCAAAATAAGAAATCAGCAACTTCAAATTCATAATTGCAATATCAATTTGCATATCTTCAGATTGCAAAATTTTACTAATTTCCTTAATTTTTCTTAAAATATTATGTCATACAGTCATTGCCAACAAAAACTCAAAATTCTCAAGTTCATGTGTTGCTAAACTTTCAGCTTCACTGCTTATTTTTGGATCTTCACTAACTCTTTCCAATTCAAATAAAGCATCTTTTATATCACTAGCTTGAGTTATTATAGCTGTAACACTATCTACATGACTTTCCCATCTAGTTGCTGATAATGATTTCAAAGTTACGTGATGTACAAAATCCTGAAAAATTTTCCATCTCCTTGTGGAGCTAGCAAACAAAGTATACATGCGTTGCACAATTGCACTACACCAAAAAATGACTTAACTTTAATACAAGAATTAGCCATTCACCCAATCATATGTTACCTATACATTGTATTATCAATTATCATTCTCACGTATTTTTTTTTAGAATAAATTTATAAGTAAAAAAATAAATAATTGTTGTACAGTTACATGCTTATTATCTAACGTTATACAATAACTATTACTCAATTAACTACTACACAATTAGACAATTACGCCTACTCCTAGAATACTAATAAAACAAAGCTGCTGTCTTGTTTGTTGTGGACAGCTGATAGAGGTCCAAAAGCTGAACAAAAACCACAATTACACCTAAATCCTAATATTAAAAATATCATAATTAATTAAACCATTCAAACTTCAAAAAACCAACCATCTACAAAATAAAGAGCTCCCAATAGGTGATTAAAAAGCACTTTGAAAGCTCCATGATCTTCTTCTTCTTCTTATATGAAATAAGGCACTAAGGCAGTACCGATCTTATAAAATCTATATTTGTACATATATTATTTTTGTAAATTGTAAGCTAGAAAATTGACAGAATCGAAAATAAATAAATAAAGGAAGACTAGAAAATTATAAAAAAAAACTGAAAATAAATTAGCTATAAATAAATTAAAAACAGAATCGAAAATCTAAATAAAAATAGAGGCATGTCATGGTTTTAATACCTTTCAGTGCGAGAATTGACAAAATTCAGAATGAAAGGTAAATTACAAACTTGCAGTTGCAATGGCCGATCTGCTGTCTACTGAGAACTGAGAAAAACAAAATAGTAGAATGAAAAAAAAAAACAAAAGAGTAGAATAATAAGTATAACGTTAGATAATAAAAACAAAATGATTAAAAAAACATAATGATGGAAGTTCAAAAGATAAAGTAAATACAATAATAAAATATAATATCTTTATCTATTTAAATTTTTATCATTTAATTTTTTTTATTTTAAAAAAAATTTAAAAAATTTAAAAATACAGAGGCCCTCTAAATTTGGGGCCCTGGGCGGGCGCCCCTTGTGCCCCGGCCTAGGGCCGGCCCTGATCATAAGTCAGCCAAAAAGGTGTCTACATAGCAATATAAAGAATCAGTCTGGTGAGAGAAGTAACAGTGAGACTTAAATTCATCCTTTTAGATGTGATACAAGATTTCGAGAACACAAGCTATAAGATCATATATAACAAAGATGACCTAAACACACCTCAGCAAGAAATTCAGCCAAAGTAACACTTGTTTCTTCTCTCAATTCTCTCAAGGCCGTGGGGATTTTAATTTAAGTGGGTAATTATGGGGTGACCCAAATTTTTGTGCCCCTGACCCGAAGCATAAATTTATGTTTCACATGAAAAAAATTAAAATGGATAGCAACTTTCAAAAACAAAAAGTGAAAATTGCACTAACTCCCCCCATTTTAGATAATATTGCACACCATAACTTTATTATAATTGTATAAACACCCATAGAATCTGTTGATTATAGTTAAATTTAACATTTCACATTGTAAAAATAAGAATAAATATTCATTGATGCTGCTAGGGATGGTAAAAATCCTCAACCCGTCCCAAACCTGTAGGTACCCACTCCGTTTGGTGCGAGTATGGAGCACTACTTCCGAATAATGGATCAAGATCGGGTTAAATTATTTGACCTGGCCGGGTAATTGGGTCAGGATGGGGTTAGGTGTTTTTGACCCGTTTGACGCATTAAATTATTTATTAAAAAAAAACTTATCCTAAATCTAATTCTCAGTTCTCATCCCACTTCTCACGTATCCTTGCCTACCACACGGTCCACACCGCTCATTCTCTCACTTTTTGGCCTTTAGTATTTGGTTATCTCTCTACCGCCACACCCTCACTTTTGTCTACCAATCGTTGATCATCACTTCTCTCTTTCTCTCTGCTCTATGATTTGTCTCTCCACTGCCACACCCTTGCTTCTGTCTACCACTTGTCGATCTCCAACTCTCACTCTCTGTTCTTTAGTTTGTTTATCTCCACCTCGCACCCTTGCTTCTGTTCGCCCGCTCGTTGATCTCCACCTCTCACTATTTGCTCTTTAGTTTGTTAATCTCCATTGGCGCTGCTCTCTAGTTTGTGGTTTGTGGAAATCGAAGATAATTGGATATATTTTAAATAAAAATCTTTAAATATTTTTATTTAAATATTGCTTTATTTGTCAATATTGTACTACCTTAAAGAATTTATGGATGAATATTTAGTGATAGATGGTTGTTTGACTTTAAATTTTGTAACTTACGTATTGTGCTATATTAAATTTAAGCCCGTGTATTAACATTTACTTGTACGTTATGTCTAATTACAATTGTATGTTATATTTTTTTTAATTATAGTATTGAATATTTATTTTCATTAAAAAAATAGAAATTGAACCGGACTGTTAGGATTAGGTATGGATCATCCCGCTCTAAATGGGTTTGGATTTGAGCGGCAATTGAAAATTTTTTTGGGTCATGAATTGGGTTTGGAGCATCCTGTCCAAACCAAGTTTCTGGTTTGAAGCATACTGATCTGACACCGATCCGACCCGTTACCATCCCTAGATGCTGCTGTTTGTGGGATTAAATTTTTTTTTTTTAATTCAAGTATTTTTTTTAATTATAAAGTTTGTCTTTTTTGATAAATTTAAAAATTGCTTAAAGTTTCTTAAAAAAAAAAAGTTATGTAAAATACACTTTTACCCTTAAATCAATTAATCCACTCGTTAGTTAACGAATTTCAAGAGATATTTGTGTACTTATAGTAAAAGTTCTCGTCGTGTGCAATATTACCTAAAATCTGGTGAAGTTTTTGCAATTTTTCTCAAAAAAACACTTGTGATTTCTATCAAAATTGGCGTCCTGTATTATGAAAAAACACACCGAAAAATCAAATTCTCAAATCTGAATCGTATTATGTGTTTTTCATCTGTTGTTCATAGTGGTCAAGTTCTGACATTAAATCGGTTTGCCAAAGTTGTTTGCCGACAATCATTTGAAGCGGTTGTATCCTGGGAAACGAACGTCAAATTTATTTTAAGGATATCGTGTGAAACACGAGCCTCGGCTTCAATTTACATATTTTTACTGTTGTAATTATTTGTATTCATATTCGTTTATTTTCATTATGATTGATTTTAACATTTGATTATAATATTTCTAACATAAACTTCCAGGATGATGGAAACTTGCAACGTTATTATTGTTTTGGATTTTTAGCAATGATGCTATTTCCATATGAAGAAATACATTATCATAAATCCATTGTTTATTACCATCAAAATTAGGTAATGAAACCTTGAGGCTAACGAGAGCAATATTAGTTGCCCCAAGCAATTATATTCACATGAATTTTAAAGAGTAATGTTAGACATCTCAACTTTTATTTTAATTTATGTCCCAATTTTCAATGTGACACTTTAATTTACCTTACATGTTGACATGTCTTAAGGGAATTAAGTTATCATTATTGTTAGACCGAAAGGTAATCTGAAGGGCGAGTGATTTGGGTTTCTAGCAAATTAAAAACACAAGAGCACTTCTTAGCCACAAATATACAAATCTAAAATGTTTGTGCAAATATAAATATATGAACACTATAAGTAAATTGTACTTTTATACAGATAAGGAATAGAGAAAATCAAGTATCGGATTTATAGTGGTTCGCCAAACTCTCGCCTACATATGCTATTCCAAGTTTCTTCGAGTTTAGACTTCTCTATTAATCAAGGTCTTTAAGACCACAACTTCTTTACAAAGGAACAATCGGTGTGTTTCCTACACCAAGCTCACTGAGAACACTATTCTTTTAGTCTCTCAACTTCTAAAGTAAAGAATCTCATACTCACAAAGCGTGTCCCACATTTAGTTACAAAAGAATGAAAGTTTGAGTACAAGAGATATATCTCAAAGAAGAACTATAAAAATCTAAGCACAAATAAATCTTTGATGTGTATGGATAGAAGATTCTAGCTTAACAATACTTACAACACTTCATTAGGATGTTAAGAACTTTGCTAGGCTCTTAGAAATATGTATTAGACGTTCCAAGGCTTGCATTTATAGTGAACTTGAAAGACTAGCCGTTTGAAGCACAATAATTGCTTTAGTCAACTATCCAGAACATGAGCGTAACATGGGCGGTTGATTAGAAACTAGCAATTATAGAGTTTTTGAACCTTGGCAGAACATGACCGAAATACGTGCTTCATGGTCCGCTAGTGAGGATACAAATTCCTCTATCAGGCAGAACATATGGTTGAACATGATCTACAATATCCATTACTTAGGAATTTTGAGCTCATTTAATTTGTATAACTTATTGATTTTTGGTTATTTTACCCTTCATGCACCTTCATTGATTTTTTCAAAGAGATTAACATCTTACATAATGCAGTGCTCATATTTAGTATGAGTGAAACTTTACAAGGTAAATCAAACAACGTGAACTTCATCAATGTTTGTTATCATCAAAATCAACCATAAAACCTTGAGACTAACAATGAATATGTATCTATTTGGCCACTAACTCATCATAATTTGAGATATAAATTTGGATGCTTAGCATTACTCTATTTTAAAATAAAGTTAATTTATGATTGAAGAATACTAAAGTTGTGTTTGTTTGGCAGGATTGGACTGGACCGTGACTAGGACTTGGCTAATCACAGTTCAATCATTTTTTTGTTGCCTACCTATGATTCAATCTCCAATCCTATGTGGACAATAGTCCTACTGTGGTGGGACTTTTTAGTCTCTCTACACAACTTATGGCTATTAAATCTCAAGCTCTTTTTTTATTTATTTATTTTAATATTGTTGTTTTATTAAGTGTTTATATATAAACTATTTAATTTATTTTAAAAATAATTTAATATATTTATTATAAAATTTTAAAAATAATATTATTTAATATTAACTAAAAAGTAAATATGACATATCTAATTTTAAATAGTTTTATCCATATTAAAAATATATTTAAAATTTTTTATAGAAAATTTAATTTAAAATAAATTTATTTTTAATTAATTTAAAATAAATTTATTTTAATCAAAAAATAATTTAATCTAATTTTACACTAAACAATCTCACACCATGTAAAACATAAAACACAACTATTTTCTAATCATACACCATATCAAACATCAAACACAACTATTTTATTTTCAATTTTATACTATACAAAATAAAAAATAATATTATTTTTAATTTAATTTATATTGTATCAATTACATTAAAGTATTAATTCAATCAAGACATGCTTATAATTAAAATTGGGGTCTAAGTAGGGGTGGACATTTTTAACCTAATTTGCGAATCCGATCCCATCCAATCCGAAATGGTTGGATTGGGTCGGATTATTTTATTAAAAAATACCCTATCGTATTACTTTTTTACGATCCGAAAAAAATCGGATTGGTTCGGATTATGTGATGAATCCGAATTGCCAACCCGATTTTGTTATCATATAAAAGAAAATTTTCTCTAACCCAATTGCCTGACCCAAAAAATTCCTCCAGCCTCTCTTCGTTCATCTTCCTCAAGTCTCACCCGATTTACATCAAATTTGTTCATCTTCCTCAAGTCTCACCAATCATCCTCACCCCCGTACCCCGCCGGTCCCCAGTCCTACTGTTTTGCCTTGCCCTGCCCTCGCCAGTACTGTTGCCGCCAGTTTTCGTTGCCAGTCGCCGTAGCCCGGAGCCCCGCACCCTGTCGCCACAGCCTTCGTCGTCTTCCACTCTTCCTCGCCGGCCGCCGCACCTCGCTAGTACTGTTGCCGCAGATTTCCTTTCCAGTTGCCGCACCCTATCACCTCGCTTCATCGTCTTCCACTCTTCCTTGCCGGCTGCCGCACCTCGCCACTAGTAATTTCTGAACTTGTTCTTGGATTAATTTTGTTGCTTTGTCTGATTTGGTATTCAATTTCGCCACTAGAATGATCTCTGCAACTTGTTCACGACCATTTTGATGTAATATATCAGGCTTGCTCACTTGAGATCTCCCTTGAGTCTCTCTGGTCTTGTGTGAAAAACTGGCATCACCTAAAACTAATTATAATTGCTTGCAATATATTCTATGATATGATAAGTTATGATGTATGTCCAGAGAAGCAACAATGGTTGTAGAATAATTTCCAGAAGTGATCGATGCTGGGTGGTGTCAATGGTAGTTATCTGAATTACAAGTTTCTTTCAAAAGCATAGTAGAGTGATGAATCTATATAATTCTTGGATATGGCAGGTCTACAATAGCCAACCACAAAGGAAATTAAAATTGATTGATTGCCAAATGGTTAGACTTTTGCATAGAAATGGCTAGTAAATTGGATAATGCAGTTACCAATTAATGATGCATGCAGACAGGTGTGGTGAATTTGATAAAAAAAAAATTCAGACTTTAAACAAAAGAAGACATCTGCCACTAATAGAAATGAAATGTTGTTTTTGTGACTCTGTTTGTGTTTGTGTGACTCAACACTCCACCAGTATAGATGCTGCCATTCACAGTGTCTCTACCTCCATCCACATTAATTTGAAAATATTTACACGGCTGCACCCAAAAATACAATCTGAAGTAAGAAAATATTTTATTGCTGTTCCTAATTGATGATTTGCTTGAAAGACATGGTTACAATTGTATGTCTTGAGCATCAAAATGAGATAGAAATTGTCCAGTAGGTAGATGATTTATATTTTAAAGTCAATCCGACCAATCCGATCAAACCAAACTGACTAATATTGGATTGGGTAAAATTTTCTCAAACCGATTTTTATTGGATTGGATTGGGTTGACCTTGGACCCGACCCAATCCGAAAACGCCCACCCCCAGACTGTCTAAGTGGGTGCCAAATGCCGTTAATTCCAGCAAAGCAGTAAACTAAATTAACAGGCCCAAATATGCGGTTGGGGCAAAGTCCAAATTGCTACTGGGCCAAGTGAGAATCATGAGTGATGTGGCGGGCAAGGAGGGAGAGAAACACAAGAGTGAAAAAAAAAAAAAAGTGCAAGGAGGAAAAAAGGAAAAAGAAAAAGAAAGAGCAAAGTCAGTGTTCTAAAAATCGCTAGGCGCTACCTAGGCGGCGGGGTAGCGCCTAGCGATTTTTCGGCTAGGCGCCAATTAATCGGCGCCTAGGCGGTTCCTCGGCGGTCAACGGTCAACGTGTTGACCGCACCGTTGACCACCTGAAACAATAACTCTTCCTTCTTCTTACCCCTAAAAATAGTAAAATATACAAGAAACATACCTTAGAGATGGTTGTTGATGAAGAAAATTGGTTGAAAATGGAAAAAAAATTGATGATGATGGAGGGTTGTGTGCTGCCGAAGAACCGCAGAAGTGAGAAGCAATGTGAAAAAATTTGATTTGTGTAGCTGCTGTCTCCAAAACGTTTCTGCCCTTTTTGTGTTTTTTAGCAATGCCAAAACGACGTCGTTTTGGCATTGTTTTTTTTAAAACAGCCAAACGACGTCGTTTGGCCTTCAAAATTCAGAAAACAAAACCAAACCTCTCCGCGACGTCGTTTTGGCGAGGAATTTCAGAAAAAAAACCTCTCCGCGGCCAGGCGGCCGCGAAGAGGAACTCGGCCGCCTAGGCGGCCGCGTTCTACGCGGCTGGGCGGCCGCGTAGACCGACTCGCCCGCCTAGGCTGCCGCCTAGCATTTTCTAGGCGGGCGTCCGCCTAGAATGGCCGATTAGGCCATTCTCTCCTCGCCGGCCGGCCGCCTAGCGCCTAGGCGGCGCCTAGGCGGCCGACTTCGGCGACTTTTCGAACACTGAGCAAAGTGTATAAACTAGGCAACTAGCTAGGGGTGGGCTTTGCAAACCCAACCCGCGATTCCGATCCGACCCAACCCTAAATTACTGGGTTGGGTCGGATTACTTTACTAAAAAACCCTGTCGGGTTATTTTTATGTAACCCGAAACAAAATCAGGTTGGCTCGGGTTATATGATGATAACCCCAGCCAACCCCAATTTGTTAATATATATATATATATATATATAAAATTGAAACCCTAAAATCTAATCTGCCTTAACACTCACCCCCAGTCACCCCGCCCCGCCGCTCCACCCTTACTGCCTTGCCCTCACACCCACTGCTCGTGCTTATAGTCTTCATCGTCGGAGTCTTCGTTGCCGCAGTATCCTCACCGTACCCAGTGGAGTTAATATTCCTCGTCGCACCCTGTCGCCGCATTTCTCCTTGTCGTACCCTGTCGCTGCAGTCTTCACCGTCTTCCTCGCCGGCCGCCGCTTAAATCATTGTCTTCCTCGCCGCACCTCGCCAGTTGCAAGTGTGGTAACATTTTTATGTAACCCGGCTTATCTGTTCAACACCTGATTAAAAACTGTCTGTTGTTAGTTGTTGTGATCAGTTGATTATTGTTAGTTGCTGTGATAAGTTGATTATTGTTAGTTACTGTGATAAGTTGATTATTGTTAGTTGCTGTGATAACAGCACAGTTAGTGTAAATTCATCTCTGATCTGAAAACTCACATTTGGGACAGATTGTTAGTTGCTGTTAATTATATTGCCTACAAGTTCATTTGTGTTTTCTTCTCCATATCTGATCTGAAAACTCACAATTGGGACAGATTACAAATACTAGTTTTAGTAAAAAAATCTAGTGAAATATGTTTGAAAAAAATATCAAAATCGTGTTTTTCAGTGCCTTGAGAGTTTATATGTGTATGTGTGCTGTCTGATTGATTTTCTTTAATGTGTTTCTTAAAAAAAAATTAGTTTTTTTCCCAGAATAATTTTTTTCTATTAATCTCCTTGCAAATTGGTTTTGCTTTCAATTGATTTACTTCAGCTCCACTTATTTTCCTCTTGTTTATACCGATATTGTTTCAAAGCATTGTGTGTGTTGTTTTTAATATAGTATTTCATTTTCTGTTTTATACATTGAATTAAACTACAAAGGCTATTTAATTTTGATTTTATAACAATACATACTTTTTGGTACAATTTTTTTTTTTTTTGGATTTTACTAATGTTGAATTAAGGTTGGATTACTAATGGTCATTATGGTTGATAATTTATTACCTTTCTTAATTTTACAACTTTAATTACATATAATTGCACATGTAGTCAGATGGGTGTAAGTTTGAGAGGCAAGTGGAGCATACTACACCAAAAATGTTAAAAGACGTCAAGTTACAAATTTAAACTTTCAGAAACAACTAGTAAAACCGCGTTCTGGTTTGTTTGCTGCTTATATAAAATCAAGTTCTCCTTATTCTGTGTTTCATGCTTGAAGTTAGAAATAATTTATGGGTGCTTTTGTTATTGCAACTTTGTGATGAATTAAATGAACAAATACGTGATATTTGTGCTGTCAATTGGTTGTTGTTCGACTGTTTATTGTTTGAATGTTTGGTGATGATGAAAGGTTTTATTGCTTGTAAGATCCTGTATTTATGAGACTTAATTTTGAATGTTGTTTGACTGTTTACTGTTTATTGTAGTCCTAGCAACTGTCATCCTCACTATCAATATCAAACTACTGGCTGCAAATGCATGTAATGTTTGATTATATAATGCTAAGATTGATATTTGATATAATATCGTGTTGAAAATTGTTATGAGAGTTTAAATTATGAGATTATGTAAAACTATTATTCATATTTGATGTAGCATTTGAGATTCGATGTAATATTTGTATTTTAACATAAGTTGTATGACGTTTTATTTTATTTTTGTTTTAAAGCCAACCCGACCAACCCAATCAACCCGAACACTCAATATTGGGTTGGGTTGGGTTGAAATTTATGTTGGGTTAGATTGGGTTGAATTTTTCTCAATCCGATTTTTATTGGGTTGTGTTGGGCCAATCCGAAAACGCCCACCCCTACAACTAGCAAGGGAAGAGTACGCGGTCTTGAGGGAGAAAAGAGAGATAAGAGTGGCAACATACGCTGTCCGCCACGAGAGGAAGGAGATTAACCAGAAACCACCTAAATTCACCGACAGAAGATGCCCCGTTCTAAGGCTTCTTCAAAGAAGCAGCAGAAGCAGCAAAAACAACGCGGTGTCGATTTCAAAGTAATTTATATATCAGCTCTCACTTTCTATTCTTCTTTAGACGTCCAACAACTGATTAGTGTAATACTGTGTTTTCAACTTCTTTTTAGAAAATAAAACGAAAGCTTGGCAGGAAGTTGCCGCCCGCGAAGAATGCCACTGATACTGAAATTAAGTCTAAAGGTAAGGACTCTTCTATTTCTAACTTTCGAATTTTAAATTATTGAAGTCAATTAACTGGCAGTATTGATGAAAATTTACACTCATGTTGTATTGTGAGCAGCTATTGTACTTCCTGAGCAAAGTGTGGCATCTGAGAAGGCAGGTTTAGCTCTTAGCAAGAAGGGCTTAACTTTAAAAGAGCTTCTTCAACAAACATCCCATCACAATGCAAAAGTTCGTAAAGGTAATCTATTATTTTTATTGAAATATGCTCTTAATTTGAAGAATTGACATTTGAGCGTCCAAGGACTCTTGATTGGTCCTTGGGAAAGTAATGCACCATTCCGTCGTTAAGAAGAAGTTCAATTTTTAACTCGAAGTAAGGGTTTATCCTTTTATTTTAAGGTGACAAGGTGTCCAGGACAAATATTTGGTATATTCAGATAAGTTGTTTATTTTCGAGAGTAGAAACCTAAACTTTATCTTCTTTACGGCTGACCAAAACTGTTACTTTCAAATGAGTAGTTTATTGGTTCTTTTAATCTTTAGGCTTTGCTGTTCTTGAATAAACAGTTGGTTTTCAACAATTTCATTCTTATTAATTTGTATGATTTATTGTTTGAAGCTAATTCTTTGGAAGTGAGTTGCTTTAAAGTTGTGTCCCTTTATTGATTAACTTAGATTTTAGCAGCTATTATGATTATTTTCCGCTGTACTTAGTGGCAATATTGATGTTGGTTTCAAGTTTAATTCTTCTTGTAGATGCATTGCTGGGCATTAAAGATTTATTTCAAAGGTATCCAGCAGAGTTGAGGTTGCACAGATATGTTGTTATAGAAAAGTTACGTGAACGTATCAGTGACAATGACAGAGTTGTCAGAGAAACACTATTTCAACTACTTAAGACTCTGGTTTTCCCTGCATGTAAAGAGGTGATTCTACACAATTTTGTCTTAATACTTCCATTTTTGCTTGTGGTTACTATTCACTATTAAATCTAAAAAGACACTCTTCTTCATCTTGATTGCCAACTATGTATGATGCTAGATGCCCAAAGCTGCATTATAACATATCTAATGCAATTGATTTGTTCTAACTAGTCTTTTTTATCTATTTGTATTAGCCGTTTTTGTACTTTTTGGAAGTATGCTGGTACAGAAAGAAACCTATGTTCTTTTCTTTCATACAACATATGATCCTTCCATTCACTGTAGTTTTATTTACTATTCGGACTTGTTACAGAACACATATATTATTTTTGCAGAGTAGATTATAGAAAGTGCTTAAACTTAAGTGTCCTTTAGTCAAATAATTATTTATGCAGAAGGCCAAAGAACATCTGTATAAATTGTCGGATGGATCAATAATGTTATTCTTTTTCCCTATCTTCTAATAAGTGTTTTTGTTACTTTTCATACCATGTATCAAATATGCGTTATTGTCATTTAAGTAAAAACATACACTGGGTTAGAACACCCCCTTTTGGCTGCTCATTGCTTGCCTGAGGCTGGGATAGAAAGATAATAAGAACTTCAATCTCAGGCCTTGGCAGGGGATGGAAGTTGATAGAGAAGAAGTTGGATTATTTTCCTTAGTGGTAGGGATCGGGGTGTTTTTAACTATGCCAACACGTATTCAATCTTTATTTTTTGTAAAACCTGAATTACATTTGAGACAAGGATTATGGCTTACACTATCTATAGGGTTGTATATACTCTGTAAATCCACACAATATGGTACTTAGTATTCTCTTCATCTTATTTTGTTAACCTCAGAGTTTACTATATGGGAAGTCAACTTCTGCCATCATCTTATTTTTATATTCTTTACTTTAAGTGCCTATAGTTCTTCATTTCCTAATGGCTCTGCTCTTTTATTGTTTAGGATAATCAAGGACCTTTCGTTTCCTTAATGATGGCATATATATTTAATGCAATGACGCATTTAGCTTTTGATGTTCGGTTGATGGCTTTCAAGTTTTGCGACCTTGTTGTGCAGTACTATCCATCTTCTTTTTCCTTGTATGCTGAAAAGGTATCTATCTATTGTTCATGTCATAACTCTCTCTCTCTCTCTCTCTCTCTCTCTCTCTCACAATTAGTGAAGTCTAAATGGAATTTGGTTCTTTAAGTATGATTTCATGGTAGCTGTTTGAGAAGCCATATCTTGCCCTTAACATTTTATAGACACGTACTTCTATTGTTTTGGGAAGGAGGTTTCATAAGTTATGCATCCAATGATGAAGTTCTGCTAATACCTGACAAAACTGCATACTGTTTCTATATATTATTGATTCCAAAGATCAAGGTAGCAAGGAAATTTTTTATATAAGCGCATTTGAACTAGATGAGCTTGTTTGTTTTCTGCACAGTTGGGCTTTCTTGGATATTATACCTTTGATCTTAGGTGGCTTGCGTTTTCTGCATCATGGACCTTTTCCTTAAAGTTATCTTTCTTTTAATACCAGACAATAATTTTCTTGGTTTTTGTTTGTTGATGTTGCTTAAACAAAAAAAAGAAAAGAAAATTGGAGTTCTTGGGCTTTTCTTTGTGAAAAAGGGAAAAATATGACTGTGATGAACTTTATTTTGTTGTCACCAGAAATTAAACATTTAATGGAATTTTTCCAGTTGACATATGTGCACATATAGTGGGTCAAATTCCACCGATCAATAAACATGGTAAGTTTCAATTTCTTTTATTTTATTTTTTTTATAAAATTCTTCAAAAATTGCATGGTAGTGGAAAAAGAAGGAAGAGAATGACTCACTCTCTCTGGTTTAAATTACTGTGGAATTTGCTAGGTTTCTTTGAAATAATATTCTGCTGTTTCTTTGTAGGTCAGATTGGTTGGACTTATATTTTAATTAATAATAAAGGGTTCTTTCTTCTATTACATTTTGCTTTGCAATATATCAGAATGGCATGGGGTGTCCTTCCCTCCCACTACACCACCCTTTCCTTTTTTTTTTTTTGTCCGTCTCCTTCATGACCTTTTATTTTGGGATGCTACCAAGTCTTATTTCAAAATTTTCTGTTGATTCCTTTCAATGAATTGTTTTTTTGGTATATGTTTGAAAGTTTATCATTGGTTGTTTTTGTCAACAGATTCTTCAAAATTATGAAGATATTCTACGGCAAAACCAATGCTATTTGCAAGACAAGGGCAAGCTTAAAAGTGCTCTTGCTGGTTTGGTTCGCTGCTTGTTGCTTTTGCCTTGTAACAAGAGAAACATTGAGTCATGTGAAAAGGTATCTTCTAATTATTAATCACAGATGTACTGTCTGGCTTAAACATGTTGTGCTTTCCTCAGCTACCAGTGTTGTGGCTAGAAACTTTAGGAGGTTTTTTGCATCTTCAGCCAAACTTGACTATTCCTTCTTACTTATATAACGTTCACACTATATCTTTTGTTGTTATTGTTGTTTATCTTTGTTCTTATAGTATGTTGTAAAAAACTTAACCTCTTTGAAGTTACAATTTTTTGAAACTTCAAGTTGCTTGTATTAGTTGCTTCTGGATTCTTCCTTTTTTAGACTCTTGAAATTTCATTCTCTAGAAACCCAAAGTGTGGTTTCTTCTTCAGAGAACAATATTGAAGAATTAACTTAACCTCTTAATCATATTTATCAGATGATATAATTCTTTGCGAGTACACTAAAAGAATAATATAAGCCTTGATGTTGTGACCACACATTCTCATGTCTCTTGATTGTCAAGCCCTCTTTCTTCTATTCTATTCAGCTTTTGATATTCTCTCTCTTAATCTCATAGAATTTCACTGGACAAAGGATATTGCATGCTTTTGAGCCAGATGTGCCTACGGAATCTGCTGGTACGGAAGAACATCTTACCTTTTCTCTTAATTTTGTTATTTGATGTATCCCGTCCAAATTAGTAATCAGTTGTTGGAATATGGTGATATTTTACTGTTAGCATTAATTAAAGTGCGTAATCATGTTCTAATGATAACATGAGTTGCGTGAATATTCTATTTTACTAGATATTTAGTAACAGGTCTTAGTTTTGTTTCATGTTTTGTTGGTTTGCATTGCAATGGAGTGCCTTGCATGTGGTATTGTTTTTAGTAAAGGAGAAAAGTTACATTCATAACTGATAATTATTGTCAAATAGCATAGATTTACTTGGTGAAATAAGTGATCATGTCACGAATCACGATCATTCTTCATTCTATTTTTGGGTGGAAACAAGACAGTTATGCTGTCGTTGTCAAATCTTATGTATTTCTGTCTTTGTAGGCTTTTCTCTCATCATCAAGAAACCAAAGGATCTTGTGCCAGTTTTAGTCAATTGTTTCCAAGAATTTATTCCGTTGGTTCATAGTATGCTGTTACTTGATGCACAGTCATTTGATTGTATGCATTATATACTTCAGTGCATAGATCTTGCAGTCGGGTTTGTTATTTATGGAATTCGCCAGGGTAAACCAGCCCTTCATGGAGGACCTGATGTGGCAGTCTGGGATCAAACTATTTCAGCAGTATTGTTGAAGAGGTTTTTCAATGTGTTTCCCCTAAATGCAACACATAACCTATCTGAAAAGGTATTATCTTGGTGTAACTTTTGACATTTTTTTTCATATTCATTAATTCTTTTATTTCATGAGGGATCTTAAATTTACAATTTCATTATGGGTCTGTATTAACTGCTCTTCTGAAGTAAGGGATTTTGCTAATTGTTCTTTTATATACTTGGCAGTTTGATGATAGATTCTTTATCTTGAACATTGTGATTGCGCAAATATTTTTGCATTATAGCGAATGGATCTGTCCTCCTGCTGTTTTGTTGGAGAAGTTTCTAGAATTTATTGAAGTTGCGCTTCTTGGCAAGGTCTGATTCTTTCATCACTATATTTCTAGAATTTCCCAAAGAAAAATGGTTTGAATTGTGAAATTGCAAAAGAGAAAATATTCTCAGGATGATACTTGTAACAAGCTCCATTCACGGTGTCTTATTGTTGTGCTTCATGCCAGCAATATCGATGTTGCTGTGCTTTAGAACTCAGTTCATAGTAGAATAGAAGTTGGAGCTTTCTTGAAGCTCTCTGATGCTGCTAGAGGGGATAATCATTATAGAGAAGAAGCTGCTGGAGAAGGGTTAATCCGATAGTTATTGTAGATATTCTAATGTGCACATGTCCATGCATGATGGTTCACAATCAAATCTAAATACCTGGGATGATTATGAATTGTAATAAATTTATAGGTTAAGGGGTTGTTAAGCGATTTAAAACTGGAAGGAAATTTTCAATTTCTTATGGTAATGGAATTCAAATTTAAAGAGAATTATGATCTAAAGGTATCCATTAATAATAGTTGAACAAAAGAGACTTATCAATTGATTCCACTTCATTGATGGAATCCAGTAAAAATATCATAAAAAAATAGGAGCACCGGCACCTTCTTGGCAAACACAGACTTCAGCTCTATATTTGGTTGGTCTATACTGCAGAATAGTCTCTGGATATTACTAAATAAAAAATTTTCAATAATATATTTTATGGGAATCAGATTAAATTGCTTGGAAGGAAGAAGTAAGTTACTTACACAATATACCCCCAAAAAGATTGTTGTCCCTATTTACAAAATGAATATTGGTGGGAATTAAAAATTACGCATTTTCTTTTTCATATTTTTTTGTTAATATAATTTGCGACTTTGTATCTATTTGTAAGCTGTTGATCTATTCAATAAATCTTATAATGAAAGACCTTCGAATAGATTTGATTTGGATTTATGATTCTGCAGATCTGCAGTGACACACGGTCTGGTAAAGCAGTCTGGGAAAAACATGTTCTTTCATTGCTGCCTTTTATTCCAAAACTTGTACGCCAAGTGTCAAGTGATTGGAAGTCTCGTCTTCTCCAGGTTTCACTTGTTCTTTCTCAAGAATTATTTGATCATTGAGAGCTTGTTTCAGAAAATTGTATTACTTGAATTTCCTTTGTATCAAGTTTCTTCCATTTCCTAACAAAAAAACAAAAAGATTGACTGTTCTTTCACTATGGGTGTTTGCATGGTTTTGGATTTTGTTCTCAAAGATCTTGAAGTCCCAAGAGATGCATGACTATCAGTAAAAGTTTATGGTCCTAACTCCTAACCAAAACATTATTGCAGGCATTTACCAAGACATTTGTGGATTGTAGTCCGGATTCTTCACTTAAGTTGGCATGCCTTTCTGCAATTGAGGAAATGCTTGTTCCTGTAATTTCTTTGTCTCTCCATTATCACTGTTCTCACACCCTCTTCCCTTCCCCCAACCAAAGTTTAAAGAAAAAGAAAAATTAACACACAGGTTTTCTATTTAACTACAGACAGATGAGATGGTGTGTCCAGATTCAAGCGATCCCTTATTTGAACATCAGATTATCTGGATAAGAGCTCTGCCCGTGTTTCTAATCCTCCTAGATGATAAGCACCCATCCTCCTCCCAGGTAGTTATCTGCTTAACGTTTTGAACTTGTCTTGCTGTTCTGTTTGGGCAGAAGATTTTAAATGTGAATCTGGACAAGATCCAGCATTTTTCTTTATTCTAATTATGATTATTCTACCAGTCACCATTTCATCATTTAATTTCAAACATGAGTAACCTTTTCCCTAAAACTGGCATGCTCCCTGCAGGTTGTGTTACACCTTCTACTTCGCCTGGGACAACGTGCTTGTGTGAATTCTTCCTTTGCTTGGGAATATGATAATATTCAGTATTCACTTTGTAAGTTTTACGGCTCGTGTCAAGAGGAAGGTATGAATTAATGAAATTTGTATTGTTTTTGACATCTCTGAGCATTATGACTCAGCTTCTCATCATAGTTTTCCTTCTCTTACAGGAGGGATATGTTACGGTCCTTTCATAAGGCTTCCCAGGGATTCTCAGGAACTGTCTGTCTGTGGCCTTTATTATTTCTCTTACTTGGATCAGTTGTCACTGAATTCAATAGCTTGTTGTTGTCTATGTAAGAATCAGTATGTTGCATATTTTTTGGTTTGAGCTTTCAGGTATTTAACAATGCTGTAACTTAAATAACCGAGTCAACCGTATTCTTTTCATTGCATTTCAGAATTTTTATTAAGATTTCACATAATGATTGACAAGAAGGAAACCTTTTTTGCGGTTGAATGACAGTACTTGAAATTGAAACAGCTCCACTCAAATTTCCACAATTCTCCCTAGATTTGGTGTTGTATGTGATCCATATACAGTGTAAAGGGATTCTGCTGTCTCTGTTTTTCAGTAAATGACATGATCATGAAAGTGCCCAAGATACTATAAGGGATTCTATTCACTATCATGACATTTATTTATTTGTTGATATCTTCTTTACCTGTATATTGCAGGTCCTGAGTTGGAGCCGTTTGTATTATTTCGAATTATAGAAGTTCTGCATTCATCTTTCAATAATGGACATATCCAGATTGCTGACCACATAAGCTTCTTCGTCACTTTACTCTCTCGGTTTAAAGTTTTTCCTGGTACTGAACATACATAAGTTCTTTGGTCAACCCTTTTTTTGTTTATGTTTATCAGATCCACATTCATTTTCCTTAACTAACTTTTTAACCTTTTTATCTAATATTTCATGGTACATATGCCAGTAGGGATCTATGAAATTTCAATTTAGCATGCTTTAATATCTTTTGTGGTACTAACTTGTTAAGAATTATGAAGTTAATTTTGGAAAAGTTTTGTTGGTAATAAGCCTTAAGTGGATAAAGAAAAATCTTGTAAATTTGTTTACGTTAACTTAATTCTGAAAAAGTAGGTCGAGATCAATTATCTATCAAAAACATGCTCGAAAATTCCATGGCATATTTGAAGTAGTTTAGTCAATAATGATTTTCTTGAACTGCAACTATTTACTAGCTGTTATTCATTTTGTCCCTTCTTTAATATCTCTACTGAAGGTTTTCACTTTGTTCCTTCAATGTCTCTAGTATTGGTGAGAGAGCTCATTTTATTCTGATGGACTGTGGTTCATGACTAATTAATATCTATTTGAATGTGATGGGGGATTTGACATTTGCAGAAAATATATATCCTGTTGTTGAGAATGATGTGAAGATCTCAAATCGTGGGACTTTTAAGTTGCTCACCAATGCTGTCTGCTCATGCCTGTCACAGATGGGTGATGATTCTCTTGTTTTTCAGCTATTAGAGAAAGTAATACTTGACCAACTAGTAAGTTGTGGCTAAGATGTTGTCATGTATTAGTGTTTCTCTCTCTTCATTGATGATCTCTCAACCTTTGTTCTGAGGAACTTGTGACATGTTATTTAGTGTAATTAATACTAATTTATAGTTTATCTTTTGGTCAACTGATGGTTGGTCTTCTTAAAGTTCTAGAAACATAAAGCCCTTACAGTGACATTTATTTTCATGTTGCAGTTATCAAAACCACCTCTAGATAATGCATGTGCCATGCTCAGAATGCTTGTTATGCTAGACTCTAAACCCACAAGACTTTCTGAACAGAGTATCATCACTCTAAGCAAATACCTTTCAGGATATCTAATTGATGTTGGCCATGTAAGTATCTTTTAAATAATTTCATACTTTCTTTTCTTAACTTGTCTGATTGTCTTGAGGGTGATATTTCTTGGATAACCTTATGAATTGTCATATTGAAACTTACTGAGTTCTACTAGAGGTTCTTTGGTGCACAAGGATGCATTGGCATGTCATTTGCTTATGGCAGGAAACCATACAGCCTTTTCCTTTATCTTTATCCTTCTCATGCTTTTCCTTTCTCGAATTGCAGGGTTCTTCTCCTTAAATTCATTAATTTTTAGTACCAGTTCTTATAAGAAAATTAAGGGCATTACTTAGGTTTTCGATGGATCTAATTGTCATTGGTTATAAATTATAATGGTAGCGAGAACATCCAACTTACCTTAGCACAGTTTGTTTGCAACCTGATTATGTGACACACAATATATCTCAGAATCCTTCTGATTCTACACTGGAAAACATATTTGCTCTCTGCATTTTTTATTGTAAATGTATTCAACATAAGAATATTGAAAAGAAAGGATGTCAGACGTACGTTATGTGGTTGGCACATGCCATGTTATCAATAGTATTATTGTGGTGGATTTGTGTATTTAAGAGGCAGTTAAAGTTGATGTGGGTGACACTTGATTGCTTATTGTCACCTATAGGTTGGAGATTCATAAGGATATAATTGAAATGAAGAATTTATGATTGGAAGTACATTGTCAGTGCTCTGGTTATAGGATATTTTTCTAAGCAAAACTTAAGGTGGCAAAGTGGGACGTTAAGCAAAATATATTGAAAATATTTTTAGTATCTTGCTGTCCTAATTCCATAATTGTAGTCGGTTATTTTGTATTATTTTTCAAGATAGGGAAATTCACTGTTGTCATGCTTCCGAAGTTTTGCTAATTATGTTAAGAGAGGCACGATAAATTTTTTATTTTTACTGACCATAAATCTGCTTTGTGCAGTGTATTCCAGAAGATGATGATGACACCACTGAATCTGCTCGTATACAAACATGTTATTACTTCTTTTTGCCGTGCTTTTTCCTGTTTGATAGGAGCCACAAGCTTCTGAAGCTTGCATTGAACATGATGGGATCACTAATAACTGAAAGTACCACATCACCTTTATCGCAAAATTACATTCAGTATGCAATGGACCGTTCAAATAGGATAAATGCAATTGTTTCTACCCTTCTATTGATGCATAAGGATGCTAAAGTTAAGACTATTATTTCTTTATTCAAGGTGGAGATGGTCAATATTTTGCAGATTATACACTCTTTGCAGGTATCATTTTGCATCTTAAATATAATATATGCTATCTGCAAATTATATCTGCTTTTTCTAGTTTCTTGTTGAATATTCATCATTGTTTTAACAAGTCCTGAAATTTGAAAGAAACAAAGCAAAGAGGACCAGTGTCCATTATATGATTGAATACTCAACACCATTTTGTGTGTATGTACTCTTGTATGCTTGATAACTTTGTGGGACTTGTGATTTTTGTAGCCCTATGTTGAATCAATAGCAAATCTTTTATAAAAATTTGAATGGCAACTCTAATTGGAAATGTTATTTCATTTTAAGCTCTGGACATCAAAGTAAATCTGGCATGCATTACATGAATGGAATGAATATGTGATCTTCTGTTGTTTGCTGTAAGAATAAAACTTTTTAATTATGTTTTCTGATGCCCCATAAATACAATTTTTATGATAGCTATATAAACACTATTTCTATGCTGGCTATATCTCCTACATATGGTTAGATCTGGCTTGGAAGAAACCTAGATTGTACACAGATTAGTGCTGGGTAGTTAGCTTTTGAAATTCTTAACACAATTTTTATTTTCAACAAACAACAATGAATTAGCTTGATATCACAGTTCATGTGATTTAGTTTTAGTTCACATGTTTTTTAGTCAGAAACTAAGATTTCCTCTCTTATTCTGAAATTATATTTATGTACTCTTAGGTACCCTACTGGTTCACTGTCACTGTATCAAATTTTTATGAGCAATTAAATTTAGTCTCTTTTCTTTGTTTATACAGTCTTCTGAGGAAGCCAACATGAACATTGAAGAAAGGCACAAAATACAATGTGCATATGATCAACTGAAGATCATTACAGGTGTGTTGCGGTATGAACTGCCAGCAATTTAGAAGGATGTTTGTAACCCAAGCTAGTTTGCCAGTGAGTATTCTAACTCAAATCTTCTTTAATATTATCTTTGGGTTTTGTCCTTATTAATTTGTATTTAGAATTAACTTTTGAAGGGACAAGGGAGTGGAAAAGAACAAATGCTGTGTGTGTGCATGCGTATGTGCATGCTTGCAGCCGTCTAAAACTTAAGCCAATTGATCTCAAGTATATCAATTGTTCCAAATTTGTTGGTGGCTCTGTTGCCCTTGTAACAGTTTTTGTAAATGTTTATTTTCATTGTTTTGCATCTAAATTGGATATTTGGATCTTCAGTTTCCCTCATATTCTTCATTGCGGTCTTTGCACAATTTGGAAATATTTGTTAGGAGAAATGATGCAGATTATGTGCTAATTTCTTAAAGAATTCCTTAAAGTTGAAAATTTTGATATAATTTCATTCCACTTGATAATGAGATGGCCTTGGATTATATCATTTTTTTTTTTCACCTTTAAGCAAGTTGGTGTTTCCTTTCAGCTGATGTATTAAGGAGTTTGAAGATGTGTTCAAAGATGAATAATCTTCTATAGCTCTAGATTTTGTATCCTCATACATAGCTCCTTTATTTGTGTTAAATTGACAACAAGAGAACACTTCTCTGGGCTGTTTAAATTGCTTTAAGATTTCAGGGTGAAGCTTAATATCTATGTTGTCTTGTGTATTCCCTGTCTTCGCAGCCATGCGTATTTTTGAGATGGAGGGTTTTGAAGATCACACGAGCTGTCAATCAAAAGGAATGCGGGTCACCTAAGAGCTTCAAGAATGGGACGTCCACTGGTAGGGCTATGAACCATCTGGTGCTGATATTCATCGGATTCAGCTCAATTTAGTATATCAATGCAGCAGTCTATAGTTCAACTCTTCAGTGGCTTGCACAGTTGCACATCGGCAATTTTGGTATCTATAGCACAGATGACGCTCCAGAGTTAGGATAGAAAAAGGCAGGTATTCGGCATTGTAGATTGTACAGTTAAAGAGAATCACGTGAAGGGGAATTTTTGTATGGTTAGCGATTATATAAGTAATTAGTTTCGTCCACTCCACGCCTTTGTGATGGATTTTTGCCGAATATATGTTATGAAACCAACTTGTAACAGTGAGTAGAAGACGGTTGATTATGGAGATGGAAATCAATTTTCAAAGAGTTTGAATCGCAATTTAAAAATTTATTAAACTGAAAATAGAATATATATATTGAGAGAATGATGCCTACCAAATTTATTATATGATAATTTATTAATGGATATATATTTAATAATAATTTCATTCACTTGTTATAGGTTGTAATCAAGATGGATGTGTAACATTACTATTTTTTTATTACACTTATATTATATTTTTCATATTAAAGTTTGTTTGGGACTGCCTCGCAAAGTTATTTAGTATTTACATTTGAGTTTATGGTACAATTTTATTTTTACATGTAATGTGGTACAATACAATTAAAAGGTCCTACAAAATCCCCTTAAGTTTTTCTCACTGATTGCAAATGGAAAGACAATAATTAATGTCATTTTGACAAAACTGGACATATATATAAGTTAACATAGAGATTTGTAGATTCAATTCATCTTTAAAAATAATGAACCCTTACAGATAAATTTTTATTAAAAAGAGTTGGATATGACATAAAAAAATAACTAAAATAAATGTAAAAAATGGAAAATATCAAGTTTTTTAGAGATCTTAATTTTTTATTATTTAAAATTTAAAATTGTATATTAAAGAATAAAATATCTTCACTTTATTAGACTTAACAAGAGCCAACTGCCGGGTTATTACCGAATTAATGGATAATAGGAGGGTTTTCATTAAAATTTAAAACTACAAAGGTTATTTTTAGAGATGGGTCGAACTTTCATATGGGTTTTGCAAATCTCCAAACAACATGTAGATGCAGTTGATGTGCTCCAACTCCGAATCCAACCAAATCGGGTTTGCCCAAAATTACCCGGTTGCAAAGCATACGCTGGCGGGAAAGTTTTTAAACTTAAATATCTTAAAAATTGTTTAGCGCAAAAAATTCACACCACCTAAAACTCTCTTTCTCTTTCTTTTCCAAAAAAAAAAAAAAAAAACCCAAAGAGATAAATCCAAAGTCTAACGACTGATGCAACCCAAAATCAGTTCCTTCTTCAATCCTTCTTCTTCTTCTTCGAATGCGCCACCTCTGGTTTCTAAGGTTGAAGACAATGAGTTGGCGAATTGGGAGAAGAAGGAACACATAGTCGTTAACACTTACAAGTGTAGGGCTCCAAAGTCTGATGGGTATGCTTCTTTTCGATGTCATTCTACTTTTGGATTTTTGTTTCGGAATTGTCCTGATTGCTCATTACTTGGTTGTCACTTTGTGTTTTATGTTCATTTGATTTTAATACAAGAGAAATTGCTAGTATCAAATAACACGAAACGTAACTTTTGGATAATTGCAATTTATTGGGTCTGACTAATTCATTTTTTTCATTTTTGGTTGATTTATTTATCTATGACTAACAACGTATTTTTTTTTTTCATCTTGCTAACTTGGGTTTGTTCCTCAATCTAGTGATTGTATATATTAGTATCACGACTCTGGAAATCTTACTTTTGAGCGGTTTTTAGGGTTTCACTTGATGGGAGTAAAGAGTCACTCAGTGGTGCACTAAAGAAACCCACATCAGTGGATTTGTGTTTGAAACCACAATTGAAAACACTGAATAAGAAGAGAAGTTATGCACAGTTTCATTTGGAGCTAGGTCAATCTGATTTTCTTCTTCACACGTGTTTTACGTGTGGAGTCAAGTATGCTCCTGGTGATGCAGGTGACGAAAAGGCTCACAAGACCTTTCACAATGATTACACTCTCGGGATTCAATTCAGGGTTCATTTTTATAAATCCTCTTTTTAATCATGTTTTTTGGGTTTGCTCTGATGCTTGTTTGATCGTGTTGTTAACTTATTTCATCAGGGTTGGCGCAATGAAAGGGTTATTCATATGCCTTGTGTTGAAGGAGGGCGTATTGCTTTGGTGTTAGATTGTGATTCTCCTGCTCAGATGAATAAGGTTCGACAGTTGGATTTTTTTCTTTTAGTTCACGGTTGTTACTTGATGTCAAGAGAAAACAAATATACACAGTTTGATGTTTGTAAGAGATCTTAATGGGGATTCTACTTAGATTTGCAGGTTCAACAGGTCATGAAGAGGATGGAGATCGAGCTTGGCACTGGATGGATCTTTCATAAGTTCTGTAAGGTATCCTTATTGTATTCAAATATTTTATGAATTACACACAAGTTGTGTAAATGCATTTAGTATACCCAATAAATTGTTTGCAAAATTTGCTGAAATTGCCAAATGGTTCTCTGTAATCAAAATTTTGTATAAGCATTTGGTTGCTCTTGAGATTTTTATTATTATTATTACTTTGCAGTAGCATTATACATCAATTTATTCCTCAGTTCTTTGTGTAAATTTTAGTGCCATTATAAGCTTCGATCTCCTTGTTCTATGTATACCAAATTCACCATTGTTTCTGAAGTTGACTATGACTAATTCATGATTTTTGTTGCAGTTTGTATGCTTGAATTGAGTTGTTGATCACTATCATCTTCACCGTTTCTCACTCATTCCAATCTTTGCAGGTGTATCTGTTTATTTCCTCACAGAGGATCGCCGGCTGTTTAGTTGTGGAACCAATAAAGGAAGCATTCAAAGTCTTATCAGGAACAGTTGATGAAAGAACTCATGTTACTAGCACGAAGAAAGCAAGTGTAAACTTAGCCACCCTCCAATTTGGGGAAATTATGTTACAGAGAGAAGTCGTGAAAAAAGGTTCTTCTGTTAATTGCCCTAAAACATTGGATGGCAATCACAATGGAGCCATTTTCTGTGAAAAGGAAACGATGCCTGCTGTATGTGGCATCAGAGCCATATGGGTGAGTCCCTCTAACAGAAGAAAAGGCATTGCTAGTCAATTGTTGGATGCTGTCAGGTAAATTCATGTACTTAGTTCAATGACTATACAATATGTTGTCAATAAATTTCATGATAAAGATTGATTTTTAGATATTTTATCTTGTTACAATTGTGAAATGCTTTGATACCCTTCCAAATGTGAAGGCCAATAATATGTAAAATCTTGAATCGGTTGCTTTTCTTATGGGATGTCAATTTGGTATGTGTTGTTCAGCTTGTCATCTCATTTAATTTTGTTATAAATCCATTTCAGGAGAAGTTTTTGCATGGGATTTGTTGTTGAAAAATCCCAGTTAGCATTCTCTCAGCCAAGTTCAGCCGGACAAGCGTTGGCATCCAATTATTTCGGAACCGGATCTTTCTTGGTATACAAGCCTGAAAAATTGGCATGTTAAATGTAGTAACCCTTTCACTGATGTTTTGTCTAGCACAGCTTTAGTGTTGATTTTTTTTTTTAGGTAATTGAAATTTCTTTTGCTTTTTTTACAACATTTTCTCAAGACTCTTATATAATTCAATGTGGACCACGAGTAGGTGATAATTATAGTAAACAAGTCTTTTTGGTAATAGATAAGGAATTTTACGCCAGTGAAGATGGAGAGATTCTGTAGCCCAAATTAAGAGAAATAAAACTCATAAACCATGTAAGAGAAATAAAAATTTACTACCATGGACAATTATTTTTGTTTCTGATTAAAGGGCATTTCCTTTAATCCATGTATTTCACATTTTGACATTTTGGTAGCTATCAAAAAAATTTAAAAAAACCAAAGGACATAAATATTCAATCTCAAAAGCAGTCACCAAGTATTACATAAATCACCTCCCATAACAAAAATTTGTCTCGGGCAAGGACCGTTTCCATTTTTTGAGAAAAATTTGTCAAATCACCTCATGTTAAATTTAGAAGATTGATTGTCCAAAAAAATTTCCTTCATCTGCATCCACCAAAAAATAGGGACTAAATATCTTCAAAACTTGTTCATACACTGGTCTCTTGATTATTGTTAGTTGTTGTGATAAGTTGATTATTGTTGATTAAAAACTCGACAGTTGTAAGTTAATTATTGTTAGTTGCTGTGATAACAACACAGTTAGTGTAAATCTATTTATGATTTGAAAACTCACAATTGGGACAGATTGTTAGTTGCTGTTAATTATATTGCCTACAAGTTCATTTGTGTTTTCTTCTCCATCTCTGATCTCTCACAATTGAGACAGATTATAAATACTAGTTTTGGTAAAAACTCTAGTGAAATATGTTTGAAAAAAAATATCAAAATCGTGTTTTTAAATGCTTTATGAGTTAATATGTGTATATATGTTGTCTGATTGATTTTCTTTACTGTGTTTCTTAAAAAAAAAAAAAAGTTTTTTTCCCAGAATAATTTTTTTTAATTAATCTCCATGCAAATTGGTTTTGCTTTCAATTGATTTACTTCAACTCCACTTATTTTCCTCTTGTTTATACCGATATTGTTTCAAAGCATTGTGTGTGTTGTTTTTAATATAGTATTTCATTTGCAATTTTATACATTGAATTAAACTACAAAGGCTATTTAATTTTGATTTTATAACAATACATACTTTTTGGTACAATTTTTTTTTTTTTTTGGATTTTACTAATGTTGAATTAAGGTTGGATTACTAATAGTCATTACTGTTGATAATGTATTACCTTTCTTAATTTTACAACTTTAATTACATATAATTGCACATGTAGTCAGATGGGTGCAAGTTTGAGAGGCAAGTGAAGCATACTACACCAAAAATATTAAAAGAAATCGAGTTACAAATTTAAACTTTCAGAAACAACTAGTAAAACCGAGTTCTGGTTTGCTTGCTGCTTATATAAAATCAAGTTCTCCTTATTCTGTGTTTCATGCTTGAAGTTAGAAATAATTTATGGGTGCTTTTGTTATTGCAACTTTGTGATGAATTAAATGAACAAATACATGATATTTATGCTGTCAATTGGTTGTTGTTTGACTGTTTATTGTTTGAATGTTTGGTGATGATGAGAGGTTTTATTGCTTGTAAGATCCTGTATTTTATGAGACTTAATTTTGAATGTTGTTTGACTGTTTACTGTTTATTGTAGTCCTAGCATCTGTCTTCCTCACTATCAATATCAAACTACTGGCTGCAAATGCATGTAATGTTTGATTATATAATGCTAAGATTGATATTTGATATAATATCGTGTTGAAAATTGTTATAAGAGTTTAAATTATGAGATTATGTAAAACTATTATTCATATTTGATTTACCATTTGAGATTCGATGTAATATTTGTATTTTAACTGATCTTTTATTTTATTTTTGTTTTAAAGCCAACCCGATCAACCCGAACACTCAATATTGGGTTGAGTTGGGTTGAATTTTTCTCAATCCAATTTTTATTGGGTTGTGTTGGATTGACCTCCAACCCAAAACACCCACCCCTAATTTGATGGTTTGAATTGTTTTGAGACCTTGGTGGCACATTGATTTCTACTTTTTGTTAGTTGTCTGCTACTTGTATCTATTAATTGTATTATTGTCAATGTATTCCATCAACTGCTCCTCATTTGGAGAATCATCATGTGGTTAACTACCAGTAAAGTCTGACTCATGAAATGTCAATATAATTTGAGCCTTTTGGATGTTTTAGTTGAATGAAAAGGATTCAATATACAAATGCTCTGTTCTAGACTTCTAGTTACACCTAAAGAAATAAAAGTTATATATTCAATTCCAATCAATCGTGGTAGGGTAGAAGCTCGTTAGAATTATGGAATGACTATTTTGAGGAGAATTCAGGTATAATGAGTTCATTTTTGTACTAAAGATCAAACCCTAAAATCTCTGTCATGCTGAATGTCTACAATTATGAAGGCAATTAGCAAATTTTTGGGTTGTGTTCGACAAATTAAACACCTTAAATGAAGTGGCGCTTCATAGCTGGACAACGATAATTTTAATGAAGAATTATTTTGTGTCTTTCTTTTCTTATCAGGAGAGTCCAAAGCAACACTTTATTAATAGAGTTGTGATTTTACATGATATTGATCAGTATTACGAGATATGGAAAGAGACTAACAAGATAAATAGAAATATATCATACAAATAATTTTTATCATAAGATATATCAATCGTAACACTCCCCCTCAAGCTGGAGTGTCTACATGAGTAACGCCCAACTTGCTAATTGGACAATTAAATGCTTCCTTCCCAAGTAGTTTAGTAAAAATATAAGCCATATTGTCTATAGAGGAGATATACCATGAGCTAATAAGTTGACTTTGAATTTTTTTCACGAACGAAATGACAATCAATTTCGATGTGCTTAGTACGTTCATGAATTACTTGATTTTTAGCAATGTGCAAAGCAGCTTGATTGTCACAGCGAACAGAGATTGAAGATGAATGAGAAACCCCAAGATCAATAAGTAAATAGTGTAACCATTGAAGCTCACAAGTTAAGTTGCCATAGAAAGATATTCTACTTCAGTTGAAGAACGAGAGACCGTTGTTTGTTTCTTTCTTTCTTTTCCAAGATATCGGACTAGAACCAAGAAGCACACAATCTCTTGTTGTGGACCGGCAAGAGGCTGGGCAACCTGCCCAATCTAAATAACATAACCTATTAAGATGAAGAGAGCTAGATGACGATAATAAAATACCCTTCACAATAGAACCTTTTAGATAACGAAGAATACGATGAGTGATTTCAAGGTGACTACTGCGTGGTGATTGTATAAACTGACTCAAAATATGAACTAGAAAAGTAATGTCTTGGCATGTGACAGTGAGCTATACACCAATAAGGCGACGATAACATGTAGAATCCGGTAATAATTCTCCACCATCAGGAGATAATTGCAAATTTTGCTCCATAGGAAAATTAGAAACTCTACTACCACAAAGACCTTTATCTTTCAAAATAGCTAAAAGATATTTTCATTGAGACGAAAATATACCTTGTCGAGAATGGCCACTTCATTGCAAGAAAATATTTTAGATGACCAAGATTCTTAATAAAAAAAAATTTGCATCAAGAAATTGCTTTAGACTTGGTTGCTAAATCATCATTTTCTTTATAATAATATCATCGACATAAACTAATATAAAAGTTGAGGAATTACCTTTGATATTAGTGAACGATGAGTAGTCTAATTTTGCCTGAAAAACCCCAGCTTCAATAATAACAGGAGAAAATTTTGCAAACCACCGTCTTGAGACTTACTTTAAGCCATACAAATATTTGTGTAGCCGACACACATAAATTTCTTCATCAATATTGCCTTGTAATAAAGCGTTATTAACATTCAATTGATGTAAGGGCCAATTAATAGTAGTAGGGTAGAAGCTCATTAGAATTTATAGAATGACTATTTTAAGGAGAATCCACAGTATAATGAGTTCATTTTTGTACTAATGATCGAACCTCAAAATTTCTATCATGCCAAATGTCTATAATTATGAAGGTAATTAGCAAATTTTTGGGACGTGTTCGACAAATTGAACACCTTATCCCAAATGGCACTTCAGAGATGGATATTGTAAGTGTTATTCCATGTCCAAATTTGTATTCATGTTCATTTTATTTCTTTTTTCTAGATAAATTGTGCAAAAGAGTCAAAACTAATGTTTCTTGTTACAGCTTCGCTCATATTACCATCACAATACACCAAAATCCAAAATATCTTATCTAGTGCTGGGCGAGGTTCGAAATGATTTGGTTTTCTATGAAAACCCCATTTAACTCACATATACAAAAGTTTTTATTTTTTCAAAGGTAGGCGCCGTTCGGAATAAAACGAGGTGGTGCTCTTTGCCTTTCTTTCTTCACATTGATTTTTTTTTTAAATTTTTTTAAAAAGTAAGTAGTGACAAAGGGTTATAATCATACATTGCTCCCCACATCCCCTGCCTTATGCCAAGCTCTGTGATTTCATATGGGACTCCCATGTCGTCATGATGGAAGAGTAAAACTTCACAGGCAGTCAACAAACCAAGTTTTTTAGTTGGAATTGGTTGTTTTGAGTAGTAAATGATGTTGAAACTTGAATGTGGGGAATGCAAATATCTGACTTTTTTAGCTATTAAGAAGTAACTCAAGAAATCTTTTGAGTTATTTCTTAATTTTGTGCAAAAAAATTCATACTAACATTAAAATCTCTTTATATACGGTTACGATATATTCAAAAATACAGTTCATCTTCAAGTAATTTAGCATACACATTTTCCTATCATATTTTAAATATGTGACAAGAGATTGCTGGAGAAATGCATGCTATTATGGACAAATTTACTGAAAAGGGGGCTTGCTTTCAAACTTTTGATTTAAAAAGAGGCACGTTATCAATCCATTGCTTTTTAGTTATTATATTTTTATAGTAGAAAAATTCACAAGATTGTTGATATCTCATGATTCAATGGTATTCACCTGCTAACAAGGGACAAAACTTTCATTATGAAGAAGTTTTAGAAGAATACACTGGTACGCTGTTACGAGGTATAATTATGTAGCAACATCTTAGGAGAGTAGTGATATCCAGAATACCATCATTATTTACAAGTTTGGTCTTTCAAGCATGTACTTCTGTATCTGTTGAAACTATTGCATCATATACAAAGATGATAGTTGCTCACATGGAGCATTTAATTCATTCAATCTGATGGCTATATGGGTACCTGTCAAAGTTGGGTCCACAGTTTGATGTTTCGAATTGTTTTGAGACCTTGGTGGGTCATTGAATTCGAAGACATCTGTGAGGACATTATCACATAGAAAATACATTCCTATCCTATCTTCCTTGAACTTTCCATGAAGTTATTCGACGGTGATGATAATTACATCGTGGGACTTAATTAGCTGTTTTTAAATACTATTCTTTTTCTCTTATCGGTTGTCACTGTCAATTATGATATCCTTTTAACAGGGAACTAATCATCGGAAACTTTTTTTTTTTTCTAAACTAATCTCTTTGATCCGGAATTATTTTCTCTTTGATCAGGAGCTATTGGGAAATTTAATAGTAAATTAATTTCTAAAAATTAATGTTTATTTTTCAGTACAATATGGATCTCTCTCTCTCAAATGGGTTTAATTTTTCTCTTAGAGCGTCCACAATACACTAGACCTAAATACAAAATTTATTGTGTACCACATCACTATTTATAAGTCTCATTTTTTTAAAAAATAGGTCTTTCCATTTATATCCTATTAAAATAAATCTTTTTTTTCCATTATATAATTAAATTGAAAAAAATAAATTTGATCTACTTTTTTACTTTTTTTTTTTTAACAATCATTACACGTCATTAAAATATTATATATATATATATAATATATTTTAAATATCAATACTATCAATAATTATTTAATAAATTCTAATTAATTTAAAACAAAATAATAATATTAATTAAAATTTATTACAATTGAAATACAACCGTAAAAATAAATATCAATAAATACAACATTTAAAAACTACGGTGCACGATCAACTACCACTACAACTACTATCACCATTTTTTCTCATTATCTCCCTTTTTTTGTTGTAATAGCCAAATTCTTCTTCATCTGAGCAACGAGTTTGGATCGCAAAACATAATTTTTAATTTATAATTTTTTCCTAGATAACAAATTATATCCGAGAATATCCTCATATAACAAATTTACGTTATCAGTCTTTACTTTTTATTTTCTAGCTTTTGACGCTTTACGTCTAGGGGGACGTCCAAGTCCTTCAGATTGAATGACGGTGAATCATTATCACTAATTTTGACTGCACTTAAAGATGGACCTCCATGGGGTGATCTCATACACTCATTGGCACCTGAACTTTCTGAATTCAGGTTAAATCGATAGTTGTAGTATCATCACTATGTTATTATCCTTTCACACCTTCCACGTAATGATATCATTTTGCAGTGTCCTTCACAATTTCTCAACATGTTTCCAAACTAAACAGTTTACCGTGAGTTTCCTGGAAGATGTGTTTTACTGCGATTTCTTGCCAATAGCAAAATCAGAAGAATTGTAAAGATGTATTATAAATTTATGTAAAACAATATATTATATTATAAAACTTTAAAATTTAACTTACATTATATGCTGTATTGAAACCACTAGTATAAGTCGTTTGAACGCGCAATACGCAAGCAAGATATTTAAAACACATGAATTGAAAGGCTTAAATATTGGCATAATGTTACGTATTAGACAGCTTCGGAGTGTGGAGAATCCACAAGATGCCAAAAAAATAATTTGGTTGAAAAACAAATCTTTGTAAATTGTACTTGTCGTGTATCGACTATTACTGTGAATAAGATAGTAATCTTCTATCTCAGGAACATATTAAAAAGGTACTTGAAGCATTTAAACCTCATGCAACTTTTAAAGAATTTAGCATTTCGGGGTATATAACGTTGCTAAATTTCCTTTTTGAATGTTATGCAAACATTATTTGATAGCGAAACTGAGTGTTGGTACGCTTCATGAACGTAGGGGTCACATTGATTATCAAAGCATATTAAACTCGTATTTCAATTATTGTTTTTTGTACTTTTGTCTTAATTTATTGTTGTTTGAGTTTGTATAGAAATCTTAAAAGACAACAAATATTTGTATAATATCAATATGTTCTCTAGACTCAATATCTACAGGAGGTTTACTAGGAAAAACCAAAGAAAGATGCTCAGCTGCCAAAGTAGAGTTTGATGGTTTGAATTGTTTTGAGACCTTGGTGGGTCATTGATTTCCAAGACATATGTGTGGACATTATCATATAGAAAGGTAGCATTTTATCAATAAGTGAAGTCAAGAAAATACATTCCTATCCTATCTTCCTTGAAGTTTCCATGAAGTTATTGGACGGTGATATAATTACATGGTTGGACATAGCTAGCTGTTCTCAAATGCTTTTCTTTTTCTCTTGGGTGCATTTAGTGTTCGGGATTAAATTGGACTATTTTTATGAGATAAGATAGAATTGGATTGGACTGGACTAATTAGTACATATTTAATATAGTATGAATAAGATTAAAAATAATACCGTCCCTTATTTTGTGTAAAATGAGATTAGATAAAATTAAATTTTTAATAATATTAACTTCAAATAAAATAAAATTATTTTAAATATTATATACTTAAATTAAAATAATTTTACTTTTATTGATATTAAAATATTATTTTTAAAGTATTTTAATAATATATATTTATATTTTAAAAAAAAATTAATATTTTTTATTAGTACAGTACGAATTGAACTATAAATAATATTATCTCTTATTTAATATAGTATAAAAGTAAAAAAATAGTAAAAGTTAAATTATTTTAATTACATATAATTATTTTAAATAATAATTTTTAAAAAAAAAAAAGGTCCAAGCTTGGAACAAATTGTCCTAAGATTGGAGGCGGGCGGGACAATTTGTCCCTCTTGGCAGCTCCATGAGTAGTCTCATGCAGTTGCCAAATATAGGATAGGACTGGATATAGTCTTATCTCAATCATATCCTATACAACAAACAAGGCTTTATTGATTGTTATTGCTCGGAAACCTTTTTTTACTTTCATCATGAACTAATTTTACTTTCATCACCAACTAATTTCTCTTAGATTGGGAACAATTTTTCTTTTAAGAGGGAACTAATCCCTTTGACTGGGAACTAATCCTTTGATAGGAAATGTTTTTTTTTTTTTCCAAACTAATCTCTTTTACTAGGAACTAATCTCTTTAATCCTAAACAATATGGAAATTTTGGAGTAAATTAATTTATAAAAATTAATATTTATTTTTTAGTATTCTCTCTCTTTAAAATGGGTTCAGATTTTCTCTTAGGACTTTGGGAGGTACCGATCATCCTCAAATGCTACGGCACTGTTGATAACAATATAAATATCTGACTTTTCTAACTATTAAAAAGTAACTCAAGAAATTTTTTGAGTTATTTCTAAATTTCATGCAGAAAAATTCATACAAACATTAAAATCTCTTTGTATTCGGTTACTATATATTCGAAAATGCAGTTCATCTTCAATATACATTTTCCTGTTATATTATAAATCTGTGACAAGACATTGCTGGAAAAATATATGATATCATTGACAAATTTGTTAAAATGAGGGCTTGCTTGCGATCTAGCAGTTGTTTATTAGGTATAACAGATTGTTGTCTTTTTTTCTCTTTTCGATTTCCGCTGAGGATTGCTTCGAGCAAAGAGGAATGAGATTCATAAACTAAAGGCTGTTCAAAGACAGATGTACTCAAAAATGTGATATCCTAAACTTGTTACTCACTAAGGACTATGGAGAGGCCACGAGGTCCTTGGACATAAATTACGTTGAAATTACAAGAACTTTTTTTTTATTTTTTTTTTTGAAAAGGAAATTACAAGAAAATTTGAAAAGATGAGCTATCAGTCATGCTGGCGTGTATTTACTCGTGTAAATAGCGGAGTAAATACAATCCTATCTTCTTTGAAGTTTCCATGAAGTTATTGGACGGAGTGAATACATTGTGGGACATTAGCTGGCTGTTTTCTTGACATTTTCTTTTTCTCTCATCAGTTGTCATTGTCAATAAAAATTCACATTGACTTGATAGTAACCAGTACGTACAAGTCTTCTCTTATTACTCTCTCATACCAAGCATCGTCTACCTGCAATTTGCAATCACTCATCTCTCAGAAAAGCTTTGGATTTCCAACTTTGCAAGTGAAAAATGGCTGACGCTCTTTTTGAATTTCTCCTGGGAAAACTGGACTCGCTCATTCAAAAGGAGGTTGGGTTGATCTGGGGTGTTGACAGAGAAATGAAGAGACTTCAAAGCTTGCTCTCAACTATTCAGGCTGTGCTTGAAGATGCAGAGGAGAAGCAATTAAAAGAAAAGGCACTTCGGGATTGGTTGCGAAAGCTTAAAGCTGCAGCTTATAAGGTTGATGACATCTTGGATGAGTGCGCAACAGAGGCTGCTCTGTTAGAGTCTAATGGCCAAAACTCAAGCTTGACCAACAAGGTACGCACTTCTTTCTTCAGTTCTTTGCGTCCGCGTAATATATTGTTTCGTCGCAAGATTGGTAGTAGGATGAGAGACATAAGAGAGAGGTTAGATGAAATTGCTGAAGAGCGTTCCAAGTTTCATTTGATAGAGGGAGGTGCTGAGAGGCGTTCTGATGTCATAGCTAACCGTCAAACTGGATCCATCCTTACTCAATCTCAAGTATACGGAAGAGTCGAAGATAAAGAAAGAATTGTTGAGTGTTTGGTGGAGAAAGTTTCTGGTTTTGATGGCGTTTCGGTGTATCCTATTATTGGATTAGGGGGACTGGGAAAGACAACACTTGCTCAGACGGTCTTCAATGATGAGAGGATTGAGAGTCATTTTGAGCTACGAATTTGGGTTTGTGTTTCTGAGGATTTTAGTGTGAGGAGAATAATAAAAGCTATAATTGAATCTGCAACTGGAGCCCCTTGTGCAGACTTAGATTTAGACCCTCTGCAGAAACGCCTTCGAAACATCCTAAATGAGAAAAGGTATTTGCTTGTTCTTGATGATGTGTGGAATGAAGATCCAGAGAAGTGGGATAGTTTAAAGTATGTTTTGGCTTGTGGATCAAGAGGTGCTTCGATCATTGTCACTACTCGAATCACAACGGTTGCATCATTTATGGGAACAATGCCTCTGCATCAATTGTCTGGTTTAACCGAGGATGATTGCTGGTCATTATTCAAGGAACGTGCATTTAGACACGAGACAGAAGAACGTCCGAACCTCGTAGAGTTGGGAAAGAAGATAGTGAAGAAGTGCGGAGGTGTGCCTTTAGCTGTAAAGTCTTTGGGAAGCATGATGATGTACAAAAGAGATGAAACCCAGTGGCTTTCTGTTGTGGAAAGTGAACTTTGGAATTTGCCTCAACCTGAAAATTCAATCTTGCCGGCTTTACGATTGAATTACTCTAATTTACCATCAAAATTAAGACAATGTTTTGCTTTTTGTGCCATTTTTCCCAAGGATTTTGTAATTGAGAAAGAATTTCTGATTCAACTTTGGATGGCCAGTGGCTTTATTCCTTTCAGTGGAAGTTTGGATCCTGAGGATATTGGTAATGAATTCTGCAACGAATTGTGTTGGAGATCTTTCTTAGAAGACCTTGGGGAAGATGATTTTGGCTTTAGTAAAGGATTCAAAATACATGACCTAGTTCATGATCTTGCACAATCTATCATAGAGGATGAATGTCTTACTCAAAACATTGAAAGCTCAGCTAATATCTCAAAAAGAACTTTTCATTACTCATGGATCAGTAATTTGCAGGAACCATGTATAATTCCTGATGCTCTTTATCAAGTTGAAACCTTGAGGACATTCCTAGTGCATTCAAGATGGAATACTGACTATGCATTTTCTTGTGACTTCTCTAGATTAAATTCTTTGCGAGTGTTCAATGCCGGGGATGTTGGAACAAAGAAGTTGTCATCTTCAGTTAGTTGTTTAACACATCTAAGGTACTTAAAGCTTCCTCGCACTCAAATCCAAGTGCTTCCTAAATCAATTTGTACATTGTATAATTTGCAAACTTTGAATTTGAATGAATGTTACTATCTTCGGAAGCTACCAAAGCATATGAATCGCCTGCAGAATCTCCGACACCTTTACTTGGATCATTGTGGACAATTATCTCAGATGCCACCAAAAATTGGGCAAATCATTGGCCTTAAGACTTTAACTTGCTTCATTGTGGGAAAGAAGAGAGGTTGTTGCCTAGATGAATTGAAAGGCTTAAATCTTAATGGAATGTTACATATTAGATATCTTCGGAGAGTAGAGAATCCACAAGATGCCAAAGAAGCCAATTTGGTTAAAAAAAGAAATCTTCGCAAATTGTACTTGTTTTGGACCAACTATTATGACGAAGATGATGATAATAATCTTCCATCCCAGGAACATGCTGAAAAAGTATTGGAAGCACTTAAACCTCATGCAAACCTTGTAACATTTGGCATATCGGGATATAACGGTGCCAAATTTCCTTTTTGGATGGGGGACAACATTCTTAATAATGTTGTTTCTATTGAGCTCAGAAACTGTCACAACTGTTCTCAACTACCTCCTTTAGCACTACTACCTTCTCTTCGCACTCTTTGTTTATATAAAATGAGTCAGGTAATGTATATTGACGATCATTTTCAAAGTGATGGAATGACAAGAAGCTTCCCCTCTTTGCAGAGCCTCATAATTGATGATTTGCCGAGTTTGCAAAGGTTCTTGAGAGAGGGTGGAAGGGAGCTGCTCCCATGTCTTACCTCCTTAAAGATTGTCGGATGCCCAAAATTGACCTTGCCACATCTTCCTTCAGTGGAACGGTTAGAAGTTTCAGAATGCAATGAGTTGGTACTAGGATCAATCTCGAATCTCAAAAGCCTCATCTCGCTTTCAGTTTCATATAATGAGGGTGAATTGAATTACCTTCCACATGGGATGCTGTTAAATCTCACCTCTCTTAAAAAACTTTCTATTGGTTTTTTCTACGAGCTGAAGTGTTTGCCCACAGAACTAGTCAGCCTCATTGCTCTTGAAGCTTTAAAAATTTTGGGGTGCGATGAGTTTGAGTCTTTTCCAGAGCAAGGGATGGAAGGCCTGAAATGTCTTAAATATTTGACTTTAGTAAACTGTAGAAAGTTTACATCTTTGACAGAGGGGATACAACACTTCTCATGCCTTGAGACCTTGACTCTTAAGGATTGCCCTGAGCTGGTGGCTTTGCCGGATGGTATTAAGTACCTTACTTCCCTGCATAAGTTAAAATTATCTGGTCCCACTAAGTGGGCAGTATTGCCTGAAGCCCTGCGGTATGTCCCTGCACTGCAATTCTTGGAGATAGAAGACTGCCCTAATTTAGCATCATTGCCCCACTGGCTTGGAGACCTTACATCTCTTCAAACATTAAGGATAGAGTATTGCGAGAAGTTGACATCTCTTCCGGCAAGCATTCAAGGCCTGAAGAACCTACAGAAATTGTATATTGTTGGTTGCCCTGAACTGATGAAGCGATGCGAGAAGGAAACGGGAGAGGACTGCTACAAGATATCACATATTCCAGATGTTGATTTGATATATGACTCTACACGTTGAGAGGTATGTATCTACACCTTGTAGTTCATGTTTATTCTCTTAAGTTTTAACATTTTTGTCCTAATTCACATTATATTTGGATCCACTGCAGATATACTGAATCTATGAGTGATTGCAGCGTGAGTGTATAATAATGTATGTTACTCTGTTTTTTTTTAATAATATTTACTAGGTTATTGATAACTTGAATATTGTAGGACAAAAAAATGTGGTAGGACTATGTTACTGGTAACTGGAACATTGTTGGATAAAAAAAAAAAGGGTATTATTAATTTGGTTCCTAACTTATTTAAAAATATCATCTTTTGACTTGTTTTTATTTTTTTTATCTCGTATTGTCTTTAACTTTACCAAAATATATCAATTTAGTATATATGATCAAAATTTTTTACGATTAAACTGACATAATGTATAGATTGACCATTTTACCTTTTTGTGTCAAATTATTAAATCAGAATAACTTCTTGGTCCTCATACTTTTTATAATTTTATATATTTGAATAGTCCAATACTGACATAAAGTGTAGATTGATATGTATTATAAAATCTTAACGTTTTCTAAAAACACTAAAAAAGAATTATATTACAGTTTTATATTTTTATAATATAATAATAATATATATATATATATATATTGTAATTATATTTTATTTTTATAATATAATAATTATGTTCCAATTTTTGTGCAGGAATTCAAAGGGGTCTTTCCAGTATATATTGGTTGGTTTACTAGGAAAATCAAATAAAGATGAGAAAATTAGCATCACTCAGCTGCCAAAGTTGGCTCCACAGTTTGATGGTTTGATTTGTTTTGAGACCATTGTTGCTCATTGATTTCTATTTTTTTGTACCACTAAAGGCTTGACTCATGAAATGTTAATATAATTCGAACCCTTGGATGTTATATCATTGTTTCGAGATCTTTGTTGCTCATTGAATGAGAACTATATGTTTGAACTTGGATCCTCAATTTATATGAGGTTTTATCTATACGAGTTTTTATCTGAGCATATTTAATGTTTGTAATTAGTGGTTAATGAGAAATAGATTGAATATTTAGAGAGAAAATCTAATGAAGTCATATTTTTTTAACTTGATGAGAAGAATTTGTTAGAGGCTGTATTGTGATGTTATTATAACTGGGAATACATGACGCATCTCACGAGTGTTGTTTAGAATTCATTGGATATGCATGATTAATACATTCTTGTTAGCAGACATTTTCATCAAATACAATCACAATTATTCGAAATGCATTAATTGCATCAAACAACCAAAAGTTAGATCATGGATCAAAGTCCATATGGTAGATTTTCTTTAAAGAAATCATGCAACCTCAACATGCACTTTCATGACATACTTATAAGGAAATATAGAGAGAACTGTACCAGTCAAATTCCTCCATATATTATCAACTAAATGAGATATACATATAATATATATAAACTCAACTCTTTTTAAAAGTAATTAGTTACAAATGGTTATAATCATACATTGCTATTGTATAAAAATGGTCGAAAAAGAATAAATCTGGCTCACTCATGCAAAAAAGTACGCCATTAATCGATGAGATTTGAGCAATATCAGCATTCTTAATCACAATTTTTTCCCCATATTTGCAAACCTTCTGGCCACGCCGAATATGAAGGCCTTAGGCAAGAGTCCCCCCGTCAAGACAACAAGCAAGTATAATAGCCCCACCAAGAACCAGGAGCTTTGGTATGTTATTATCCTATGGTTTGTCGATGGATGTAGCAGCCACTTCATTCTCTGATAAATGTTTTGCACCTTCCAAGGCTCTCAGGTAGTCTGGATTTATCTTGGTGTTAATTTGGGCCATAAAAGCAGGTCGAGAGAGTGGTACTCCAGACGCTTTCTTTTTGGTAGGCACGCAATCCAGGCTCAATCTTCTTGACGACTCCCCACATACCCTGCCTTATGCCAAACTTTGCAATTTCAGATGAGATTCCCATGTCTTCATGATGGAAGAGTAGCACTTCACAGGCAGTCAGCTGGCCGTTACCTCTTCTTGATTCCACTGGTTAAATATAATAATAATGGGTGGTTATTACATGTACATCACTCTATTACTCTGTTGGGAAAGGATCTAAATATTCAAGTGCTCTGTTTTAATTACACCTAAAGAAAGAAAAGTTGCATAATCTACCTGCTCGAATGCACCAACTTGAGTAGTACAGGTCAACACGTCTTGGTTTGTCACGCCGTGGCACAGCATTAGAAGGCACTCCCTGAAAAGCGAAAATTTCAGATTGGAACTCTGATAACTAAGAAATTACAGCATTAAAAGATAGTCAACACAATCAAAACTGAAAGAAAAGACAGCATTTGTGCTGGATGTCTTTATCCTTAATCCTTCCTCTTTCAATGCAAGTTCTTCTACTACTAGCAGTTTTGGGGAGTAAGACTTTTTTACTACAACCATAGACCACACCTACTAAGCCAATTAGTACCCGCAATATAATTATCCACAGTCTATCATATCCACAACACAGTTATTCTTGGTTACCCGACGTTTTTATCTCATGTCAATCATGTTATGGATTATCTATCCCCTCAAAACAGGAAATTGATTACATAAACCCCCCATAAGTGAATCTCTACTTACCCACTCTACTCCAGTTCTATGGCACTGACCTTTTTATGCCTCATCATGTTTAGAAATCAAAATCGAGCCGTCGACAAAAGTTTCCCTAAACTAAAACATAAATGCTCTAGCATATTACATAAGTTTATTAAAGTGAATGCATGGTTTTGCCAACAGTGAGAATATTAGGTAATTCAATCAATGTTAAAAATGAATCTTTCAAATTATACCTTTGTCACACAATAATAAGATCTTTCAGAGTCCCATATCAGACGTCCTACTGTGTACTCTCTGTCACTAATAAAAAAGGGAAACTGAACCACAAAGGATTTGAAAAGATTGAATAATATATGTCAAAGCGAATGGGGGAAAGCTCACCTTACGTATCCAATGTACTAACATAGTTCCTGTCGTGGGACACTCTTCTATTGTTGTACTATATGCAAGCATGTCATCCCACTTCGATCTGAACGCATCATCCCAGAAGAAGTCCTTGACAATCTCTGGTGTGGCGTCCTCAAATAGAGTTCTACTACGATATTGAGAAGGACCAGTTTAGCAAATTAAAAACAAAAATCAATCAAACAAATGGCTAATTGAGAAAATGATAAAAGAACTCCACAAAAGAAAGATTATGAACAACTGATTTACTGTATGACAGACAAGAGTTATCATTTAATTATGAATTGATTACTTCTACGATAAGAAACTGTTGAGTGTTATATTAGTATAACATTACCTTGGGATCTCTTCGCCATGCTTGATAGCTCATAGTTTGGGTAGAACGATCCATCATGTGAATCCAAGTAGGACCTCCATCTTTCACCTCAACAAGCTTCCATAAATGTTCCAAATTCTCCTCAGTCACAACGTTAGTTCGTTCTTCATTGAGCAGTTAGCAGAGACGTACTAGACAAATACAATCAATCAGTGAGTAATTTGTCCCTAATCATCTTATTTATCCTCTTTAGACCAATCCCTTTCCCTCTCCAACTGCCTATCCAGGTTATACTACATATTATATTCGAACATAGGATAGTTGAGATACTCAGTCAGCATAGTTGCTAATTCTGAAAAAGCTAGAAAGCAGATTTCAAATCCACCACCTAGATAGACCCCACAAGATAAACAGTAATCACCACCACAATCAATTTTCAAGAAAACAGCTTAAATTTCTAATAGCATAGTTATCTGTATACAAACGAAACACAAACGAAAACCACTTTCGATTGCATACAATACTAATCAAAACTTATTTCTGTTTGGTCGACGATTTTTGATCAATAATCAATGACGATGATGTCGATTTTCAGCTCCTTCGATGCTCTCTGCGCCGAATTCTACCGCCAGAAACTCGACTTCTCTGCGGGGTCCGCTGGGAAGCCGAAACAGGAGGCTAGTTCAATGAAGAGATCAGGCTTGGAAGACAACAAGTCTCCGTCTTCGTCGGCAGGGAGTGTCGGTCGGAGGCCGTCGGAGGAGCAGCGACTGAGAATACGAGAAGGCGCAAGGAGGGCGAGGTTTGCACCGGAGTTGGATGGGGTCCACTGTTTTGATACGATTGTTCTCTTATTAAGGAGTGATTTAATTTTGTTGAAATATTTTATTTATTATTATTATTTTTTTACATAGAAATATTTTATTTTTAAAAAAAATTGAATTGTAGAGATTTTAATGGAGAAATAGTTAATTAGATTTTAATGGAGAGACTTCAATGAATAAAGAATGAACACAAAAATGTTACGATAAATATAAACTATAATAAAAATAAAAAATTATATAATTACAATAAATTTTATTATTAATTTTTTTTTTAATCCATTTTTCAAATTGAATCTCAACCGTCCATCAATCTAGATGGACAGTTGAGATTTAATCTGAAAAATAGATCTAAATTAATTAATTTTTTATTTTTTTATTATTATTTTAATTTTTAAATAATTTTATTATTTTATTTTAATTTTTTAATTTGTTATTCAATAAAATAAAATAAAAAATTAAAAAAGATGAAAATACCCCTAATACTGTTAAGTTTGACTAAAGTCAACTAACGGTAGGGAATGTCATTGTCAATAAACGATAAAGTTGATTCTACCTGTAATTGACTAAACTTCAGGGATTATGGGTGCAATTAGCTCTATTTTTTAAAATGAGTATAATAGTTATTTGGAGGGAAAAGTTGGGGTTTATTTTCAAAAACCGTTTTAAAAAACTATGAAAAACAGTAAATTGTTGTTTTTAATTTTATAGTTATAAATTTAAAATTACTTTTTTTTTAATTTTCGAAAATAACATTTTGAAAACATATAAACAAAAAAACTTTATAGGGTTTTCAAAAACAAAAGCAAACACCACCTTACTTTTTTTTTTTTTTTTTTTATGATCAATTTATTTCGTGAAGAGATGCAAGCTTTTTTTGGTATTTATAGACAGATCAGCAAACCATGTTTGTCAGTATGATTGATGTTGTATTTGCTAGAAAAAAAATCCAGTGGGATAAAAATCTTAGCAAATTATATACAATAATTTTTTAGATTATTCTTAAAACATAAATAATAATATTTTGGATCATTCTTTAAAATATATATCATGATCTTCTAGATCATAAATAGTATTTTATGTGCTCAGAAAATGTCTCATTAATAACCTTACTTATAAAACCCAGTGGGATAAAATCCGATCAAAGGAAAAAAGAGTACAATGCACATATATTGATTTCCTCAAGAATTTGCTCCCCCTAATTGGTCACTCCCCCTTATTTTACAAAGTGCAAGATATAATAACACACCAATCACATTAAGATATGGTATTTCAAGACCAAGTATTCCATTTGATCTATGCTCGATCCCCAACGATACAATATTCAACAGTTTTTCAAGAGCTTTTCAGGAGTTTTAATTAAATTCGTATCATCAACATATACTGCTACAATTGCAAATCCAGATTCTGATTTCTTTATAAAAATATATGGACATAGAGGGTTATTAATATATCCCTCTTTTATCGGATATTCATTACGACGGTTATACCACATCCGTTTAGATTGTTCTAATGCACACAGGAATTTTTGTAACCTTACCGAATACAAATTACGAGATCTCGAATTATATGCTTCCAGCATTTTAAGTCCTTCAAGAACCTCTGTCACTTCAGGGACGTGTGTCACTTCAGGGATGTGTGTCACTTCAGGGACTCATGTCGCTCCAGGGACTCTTGTCACTTCAGGGACTTGTCGCGTCAGGGACTTGTCGTTTCAGAGACTTGTCACTTCAGGGACTTTTTACTTTACTAGAGTTGATTTAGTGAAAATTAATTTATTTATAGCTCAAGCTTTACTTACATTAGAATCCGGATAATTTACTTTCCTCTTTTGGGGAACTGTATCTCCTGAGATAAGTAGTATGCCATGCAACAGGCGATTCATTTACTGCCATTTGTTTATATTCATATTCTTACATAAATAAAAACACACATTATACAAATACTATTAAGAAAAATAAACAAAGAATATGATTTCACAAAATATTTTTCATAAAAGTTATATATATATATATATATATATATATATATATATGTCACAAGATTACAAAATAAAAAGATAATAAAAGTGATATTTAATTGGTATGGACATTTCCATTACCAATTAAATATTCAATGTTTCCTTTTGGGTCTTCAAAGAAATCTGAAATATCAAGATGGGTAATATCAACATGATCAGAATCATCAACAAGATTCGTCTCAACTTTCTTTCCTTTTTCTTCTTCCTTTAATGACGCCTGATAAAGATCAATTAAGTGTTTTAGTGCTTAACATGGGCATCATCACTGCCATACTTAATGTAACACCCCCTGACCCGACCCGACTGGACCGACCCAGGGAGCGCTACCGGATTTTCAGAACTTTCTTAATTCACTTATAATCTGAAAACCAAATAATTTATAATTTAAAAATCATTTCTAGTGAGCCCATCAAACCAGTTTTCAAAATTTTGGCAGAGTTTCCTCTGTTTTTCTAATTTCTCAAAACCTGTCTTTAAATCAAACTCAAATCAAATATAATTCACAATCACACTTTAAATCCGCTTTCAATCAAATGCGTACTCTACCGTTTAGTGCGACTTACCAAATATATGTTTACATAAAGCAGTTTACAATTCATTATTTACAATCCTTTTAAAAGCAAAAACAAAAATCAGAAAACAATTAATTACAAAACATAGTTAGATAACATATTTACATGTTCCTGTATAAGCATGCATAACTAACTATATTATACAGAAATATGACTACCCAAACTGTGGTAACTCTGGATTTCTGGCTGCAATCTCTCTCTCTTCAATCTTTTCTCTGCTCGGTATCTTCGTTACCTACGCGCAATAAACATCAACGCGCTAAGCAATAATGCTTAGTGGGTGTACACTAAAATAATGTGCAATATAATATAAAACAGTATGTTCATGGTAATGCGATCCCATTTTCATTCAAGTATTGATATTGGTTGCAACAAACCTGATGGAACCTGGTGTTCAGTTTTCACCTGTTGACAAGTCATGCACTTATTCACAAATTCCACCACATTTTTCTTCATTCCAGACCACCAATACTGAGCTTTCAAATCTCTGTACATTTTTGTGCTACCTGGGTGCATCGAATATGGACTACTGTGTGCCTCTGTCAGGATCATCTTTCTCAATTCTTCATCATCTGGAATATAAATCCCGTCTCTGAAACACACAATACCTTCAGTTCTGATTGAAAAGTCCGGATGCTTTCCTTTTGGAATCTGTCCACATATCATCTGAATTCTATCATCCTGCTTCTGTTTTTCTGCAATCTGCTGAATCAAACTCGGTCTGCATCTCAACTCAGCTACTAAGGCATTATCTGGATTCAGCTGTAGTTGCACATTCATAGCTTTCAAAGCAAACAGTGCTTTTCTGCTCAGAGCATCTGCTACCACATTCGCCTTGCCTGGATGGTAGTCAATTACACAATCATAGTCTTTAATCAACTTCATCCAACGTCTCTGTCTCAGATTGAGCTCTCTCTAAGTAAGCAGATATTTCAAACTCTTGTGATCTGTGTATATGTAACATTTCTCACCATACAAGTAATGCCTCCAGATTTTCAAAGCAAATACGATAGCTGCAAGCTCCATATCATGTATCGGCTAGTTCAGCTCATGAGTTTTCAGTTGTCTAAACCCATATGCAACCACCTTGCCTTTCTGCATCAACACACAACCTAATCCCTGGTGCGAGGCATCACTATAAATCACAAAGTCTTTACCTGAAACAGGCTGAATCAAGACTGAAGCCTTAACTAGCATCGCTTTCAATCTGTCAAAAGCTGCCTGGCATCTGTCAATCCAGTCAAATCTGACATTCTTATGCAGTAGTTTAGTCAACGGACTTGCTATCGACGAAAATCCCTTCACAAACCGTCGATAATAACCTGCCAAGTCTAGAAAACTTCTGACCTCTGCAACAGTTCTGGGAGGCTTCCATTCCATTATTGCTTCAATCTTTTTAGGATCTGCCTTAATACCCTCTGCTGACACAATGTCACCTAAAAATACAATTTCAGACAACCAGAATTCACATTTGCTCAGTTTGCCATACAGTTGCTTCTCCCTCAGAATCTGCAGTACTACTCTGAGGTGTCTGTCATGATCCTCTACTGTCTGTGAGTATACTAGGATATCATCAATAAACACCACCACAAACTGATCCAAGTATGATCGGAATATCCGGTTCATTAGATCCATAAAGGCTGCAGGTGCGTTTGTCAGCCCAAATGGCATAACTACGAATTCATAATGTCCATACCTGGTTCTGAATACAGTTTTCGGAATATCTGAATCTTTTGTTCTCAACTGATGATACCTCGATCTAAGATCTATCTTTGAAAAGACACAAGTTTCTCTCAGCTGATCAAACAAGTCATCGATTCGAGGCAACGGATACTTATTCTTGACAGTCAGTTTATTCAGCTGCCTATAATCGATACATAATCTCAATGACCCATCCTTCTTTTTCACAAACAGTACTGGAGCTCCCCACGGGGATATACTGGGTCTGATGAAACCCTTATCTAGCAATTCCTGTAATGTATTTTCAGTTCCTTCAGTTCTGCTGGTGCCATTCTGTAAGGAGATATCGATACTAGTAAAGTACCTAGTACCACGTCAATCACAAACTCCAGTTCTCTCTGAGGTGGCAAACCAGGAAGCTCCTCTGGAAACACATCTGCAAAATCACACACAGTGGGTATATTCTGAATGGTAGAAACAACCTTTCTGGAATCAACCACCTGAGCCAAATATGCTTCACAACATTTTCTGATCAGTTTACAAGCTGTAGTGGCTGAAATGATATTGGAGAGAAAATCCTTCCTCTCACCCACCATTGTGATTTCTGCACCATCTGCTGTTCTGAGTGTCACTCGTTTTAGTTCACAGTCAATCACTACTTTGTGTCGAGTTAACCAATCCATGCCGAGAATAATATCAAACTCATAGAATGGCAACTCCATCAAATCTCCTAGGAATTCACATTCCTATATCCGAATAGGACAATTTTTGTACACTCGGTTCACAACTACACTTTGGCCTATTAGATTACTGACTAACACATCATATTCAGTAGGTTCAGTTTTCAAACTTCTTTGTTTCAACAATGCATCACATATGTAAGAATGAATAGAACCTGGATCTATCAATGCAATAGCTGTAGTATCAAAAATAGAAATAATACCAGCTATTACGTCAGGTGCATCCTTGTCTTCCTGAGCTCTAACACCATAAACTCGTGCAGGAGCTCGACTATCAGGTCTAGTTACTGATTCTGACACACCCCTGTGGCTACCACCTTCAGGTACTACCTGACTGGGTCTCCTACCTCTGGAAGTAGTAGGGGTAGATCTCTCTGGTTGCTGAACAGGAGTAAACTGGTATTTTGGACAATCCCTGTAAAAATGGTCACGAGCTCCACACTTGTTGCAAGCTCCTGTAACTCTCTAGCATTCACCAGGATGTCTTTTTCCACAGTACTCACACAATACCGGGGTTGGTCCCCTAACTGCCCTCCCATGGGTACTGGCTATGGAGGTTGTAGACTGATTCGACCTAGCTGTGGGTATGGGCCTCTGCGACTGCACTGGACCACTAGACTGCGGTCCTTTAAATTTCTTACTCTGGGGCTGAGATGAGCTGGATGGCCCTGCCCCTCTTCGTTGCTGACTTCTGTCTCTTCTGGCATGTTCTTCTTTCTTAATTCTTTCAACATTTAGAGCTGTCGAGACGAGTCTGGTAAAATCTTCGAATTCAAAGGCTGCAACCTGTAATATTCCTCAAATAATTAATATTCTATTCATATATTTACAATTCTATTTAAAAATTAGGAATGTTACACAACCTGCAGGCGAATATAGTCGTTCAATCCATCTTCAAACCTTCTGCACTTATCCACTTCTGTGGCCACCATATCTCTTGCATATTTACTCAACCTGACAAATTCTCTCTCGTACTCCGTCACTGTAAGTTGTCTCTGTTTCAGGTTGATAAATTCTCTCTTCATGTTGTCCAGATAGATGCGACCAACATATTTTCTTTGATACTCCCTCTGAAACAATTCCCAAGTTCTGTCCTTTGGTCACACCGACTGTATAATGGAGGTCCACCATTGATAGGCATCCTCCTGTAATAAGGAGACTGCACACTCCAGTTTCTCTTCAGATGTGCAGTGCATCTGCTCTAAGATTCTGTCAGTCCTCTCAAACTAGTATTCTGCGGCAGATGCATCCTCATCTTTTCTCCCATGAAAATCCGTGGGTCTGTATTTAGCCAGTCGCTTTATGACTGATCTTCGTGGCACTGCTCTAGCCACATTCTGAAAGAACTCAGCCATCTGCTGCATAAATGCTAGCTGTACAGGGTCCGCCATTCTCGGACTTACTGATTCCCTAGATGCTCCCCCAGCCACGCTGGCGGGACTCTCAGGTCTATCTCCGCTTCCTTTCATTTCTCTTTATCCTATATAAGACAGAAGAGAGAGATCTGCAGATTAGAGTCACACATTCCTATGGGTACCTTTATACAATGCATGCATATACAGACTCTTTTGGTCCAGAAACGCCTAAACCGCGCTCTGATACCACTTAAAATGTAACACCCCCTGACCCGACCCGACTGGACCGACCCAAGGAGCGCTACCGGGTTTTCAGAACTTTCTTAATTCACTTGTAATCTGAAAACCAAATAATTTATAATTTAAAAATCATTTCTAGTGAGCCCATCAAACCAGTTTTTAAAATTTCGGCAGAGTTTCCTCTGTTTTTCTAATTTTCCAAAACCTGTTTTTAAATCAAACTCAAATCAAATATAATTCACAATCACACTTCAAATCCGCTTTCAATCAAATACGCACTCTGCCGTTTAGTGTGACTTACCAAACAGATGTTTACATAAAAAAGTTTACAATTCATAATTTACACCCCTCAAATCACAAATTTTATATCCACATATTCCAAATTAATTTCTCGAAATTAGGGATGTTACACCTAAAACAAAACCCATCATTTCTAATAGGTCCATGTTGAGTAGTCTGACCTTTATTTTGTTTTGCCTCATAAACATTCCACTTCTGAGGAGTATTTTTAAAATTTTGGTAGCTTGAACATTGATAACCACCACGTCCAAAATAACCGCGTTCATTTCCATGTCCACGACCGCGATTACAACCGCGACCGCAACCATGGTCAAAACCACTATTATAACCATGTTGATGATTTTCAATATGGCTGGCATTCACTTCTGAAAATACATTAGAATCCATTGGGCGTGATTCATGAACTTTTAATAGAAGCTCACTATTCTTTTCTACAACAAGGAGACACGCAATTAATTGTGAATATTTTGTAAATCTGTGTTTTCGGTATTGTTGTTGTAGTAAAATATTTGAGGATGGAAAGTGGTAAATATTTTTTCTAGCATGTCCTTATCAGATATATCTTCACCACATAATTTCAATCTTATAGTAATTCAAAACATAGCAGAATTATATTCCAAAACAGATTTATAATCCTAAAACCTCAAATGTTTCCATTCGTACGTGGCATTCGGAAGGGTTATAACAGACTGGTGGTTATATCGATCTTTTATCTCACGCTACAAAACTTCTAATTTTGTAATAGTAAGATATTGAGCTTTTAAATTTTGATGTAAATGAAGGCGTAGAATCACCATAGCATTAGATTTGTTTTTCTCAGAAGACTCGTTTCCTTCTTCTATTGTATTATAAAGGCACTCAGATTTTAATTTTAACTCGCCATCAATAATCTAGGACAAATAATTGTCTCCGTCTATTGTGAGTGCATCAAACTGCAAATCCTTGAATTTTGCCATGTCAAACTTTTATATATGAAATCAGAACATTTGGTCTGATAAAACTAAAATTCAAAATAGTAGTGTATATATATATATAATTAAAAGCGAATCAAAACAAAACTTCTGGTTGAATATATAATCAAAAGTGAATCAGAAGTTATAGTCTGAAAATTAGATATAAAATCAGAATTTCGGATCTGATAAAATAAATTTGAAATTGCAGTAGATAATCAGAACTTCTGGTCTGAAAATCATTACATATATATATATATATATATATATATATATATATATATAATCAAAGGAAAAAAACATTAAAAATAAAATGCATAATAATAAATAATATGCATAAACAGTAAATATGCATAAATAGTAAATAAACATGCATAAATAATAAATATGGCCGACATAGCCAACTTAAAAATGCATAACAGTTAATGCATATATTAAAAAAAATTAATTAAATCTAGAACTTCAGGTTCTTATTAGACTGAAATTCTTTATATTTAGCGCTTCTAGCTCAGGTTGCAATACTATAAATAAAAATAGAACTAGACTTATTTTTCTGATGTGGAAGATCTAACAATGTGGTAACCACATAGCATAATAGTAAACTAATCGTAATAATAACGTGTTATAAAATAAACCAAAGACAAACTAAATAATAATAATAGAAATAAGAAAAAAAAAATAAGTAAAGAAAGTATAAGAGTAGACAAGGTAATAACCAGTGAAGTAAGTGTAAACAAAATTAAAAGAGAGAAGTAAATATTGGGAATAGAGTTTTATAATCTCACATTCTGTTCACTTCTTCTTACCACAAAGGAGAGACAACACATTTATATATAAGCACAAGTTACCGCCTCATATGAGATAAGCATTTATAAAATTTTATACGTGTAAAGGCAAGTTGGGAGACAATAATTACATATAAGATCAAGAAAACTTGCTTTTTAAGAAATACATAAAATAATAGAAATCCCTAAATATTTTCGAGAAAGTGACACGTGTGTGTGTGGTGATAATTCACTAACTTTACAACAGTTTTGAGTGGTAAATGATTTTGAAACTTGAATGTTACTGTGGAATACAAATATCTAACTTTTTTAGCTATTAAGAAGTAACTCTAGAAATCTGTTTAGTTATTTTTTAACTTCATGCAGAAAAATTCATACTAACATTAAAATCTCTTTATATTCGATTACGATATATCTAAAAATACAATTTTGAATCTTACTATTTTCCTATCAGATTTTAAATATGTGACAAGAGATTGCTCATGGACAAATTTGCAGAAATGGGGGCTTGCTTGCGATCTAGCAGTTGCTTATCAAATATAACATCTTGTTGTTCTTTTCGATTTCCGCTGAGGATTGCATCGAGCAAAGAAGAATGAAATTCATAAACTTAAGGCTGTTTAAAGATAGATGTACCTAGAATGTGATATCATGATCATGTTTCGAATCTGAAGTCTCACTAACGAGAGTCCTGAAGGTCCGTGGACATTTTACGAGTTATTGTCCTTGTTTGATCCTCCAAGACATGATAGCGTTGAGACCATCCATAGATCACTTTTGAGTTTGTGTCAAGATTATTACAACTTATAAGTACATGAATTTTCTAGAGATGGTGTCAATATGGACTTGCTTAGAAGAAAGCAGATATTGGTACAAGGGTGGCAGACACAACAGACGCTGCAAGAATTGCTACTGATAGAGTCTTAATTGAGCCTGGCTTAAGCATGATTTTACCTCCAGAGTATGAATTTGTTCATCAATCTCATTTTATATGAATTGAGTTCTTTGATGATCGTGAACGTTTGACTTAAAAATAGCAATGTTGTCAATCCATTGCCTTTTAATTGTTATATTTTTGTTGTAGTAAAATTTGCAAGATTGTTGATGTTTCATGATTCAATGGTACTCACCCACTAACAAGTGACAACCCTTATATTATGAAGAAGTCTTAGAAAAGTACACTTTGTTGGGTTTTGTGAAGCCTAAATCTTGAGTTGATTCAGGCAAGCCCTAGCGAAGAGAGCCAGGCGGGCCCAGATATGAGGTCCATGAGAGAGGCCTAGCCAGCAGCCCCATGATGAAGCCTAGATGAACAATATTTGTGGAGACATATGTGGGCCCAACCTGCCGAATAGTGGGCCTCATGCATGTGACCGGTGGATAGAACGTGCGGGCCCCACCACTAAATAATATGCCCCACGCATGTGTTGTGAACAGTGGCCGGTGGAGAGAGTTGGCATGTGAGCCCCACCTACCGAATATTAGGACCCACACGGTTTGACACGAATAGTGACTCGTTGGTGAACGTGACGAGACCTATCCTATATATAGCTTCTCATTTGTGATGGTTTGGTAATTCCTTTAAGGGGAATTCCCCCTTGTGAGATAATTCGGTGACTTCCTCTGAGTGAGAGAATTCAAGCGAGCCCAGTTGAGGTTCCGGGTGATTTCGAGGTGGTGGCCCCGATAAGAAGCAAAGGTGGGCGATTCCGATGGAATTCAGGACGGTGATCCTGATGCTGGCCCTGGCGATATCCAGGTGTTGGCCAGGCGGTATCCTTGTAGGTGGCCTAGGAGGTATCCAAGCGGACGGCCCAGGCTGTATCGTGGCAATTTCCGAGGTGGTGACTACAATGAGGATTCGAGTTGCAGTTTCGGGAGTTTTTCGGGGGGGAGGACACCGATGAGGAGTCGAGGTATTTAGTTCTGTGAGTGGAAACACTGAGAGAGAGCAGAGAGTATAAAAACATATGGAGAGGAAAAACTGTGTGAGAGTTTTTTCGTATGTGTGTTGTTGTAATAACTCTTTCATAGTGGATTGAGTGTTGGTGCATGTTTTGAATGTGGAAATCAATTATTGTCGAACCACATAAAAAATTGGTGCATCCTTTACTATTCTGCTTTCTTCTATATGTGTGCCATGTCCTTGTTGCGTGTTTGCATACAAAATAGCACTTCTGCTGTGTTAGGAATCGGGTCGGATTCTCATCAACTGGTATTAGAGCTCTAGCAGAGATCCTAACACACTGGTATGCTGTTACGAGGTCATTATGTAGCTACATCTTAGAAGAGTAGTGATGTGCAAAAAATCGACTTCTCTGCTACGCCCGTTAGGAAGCCAAAACATGAGGCTAGTTCCATGAAAAGATCAGGCTTGGAAGGGAACAAGTCTTCGTCTCCGTCGGGGAGTGTCAATGGGAGGCCGTTCGGAGGAGCAGCAACAGAGAATGCTAGAAGGGCGAGGTTTGCGCTGGAGTTGGATGGGGTCCACTGATTTTGAGACAATTGTTAAGGAGTCATTATTTTTGTTGAAATATTTTATTTTATTTTATTTTTTAAATTGAATTGTGGAGATTTTAATGGAGAAAAAATGTTAATTATATGTATTTTTTAGTTAAAGATTTAATGAGATTAATTTTCCTGCACATTAAATTTAAGTAAAATTAATTTAATCAATTTAGACAGCAATCTAAAACCCAAAATCTATGCAACAATATTAATATTGGCTTCACTTATTTATCATAGACTTTGATTTTACTGGTTGAAGTTGGTAAAATGTCATGCAACAAATTTTTATTTGTGAGAAATTTAGTATATGAAAATTTTTATTTGTGAGAATTGTCATAGCATTTAATTTTAACATATTATGATAGATCTTGATTTACTTAGATCAAACTTTTTTTATTATGTTCACACAACAATTTAAAACTTAACACAAGGCCCCTTACCTTAGTGGTTGGAGGCCTAAACCCCTTCAAGCCACTAAGGTTTAACACCTAGTGTATGTAAATATGCATTTTCACCATTGCCTATGAAAACGCAATTGTGTGGGTAGACTCCTCTAGTTACTGTGAGTAGTTGGTCGGGTCGTTGGTCCCGGTAGTTCTCGTCTCTCGTTGCTGGAAGTAATTATCCGGGCCATACTAATATGATTTAATCTCGGTTAGTCCTGATAGTTCTTTGACCCGGAAAGTGTCAGATTTAAAAAAAAAAAAAAAATTTAAAACTTAAGATATATGTAACATAGTATAAGGCTATTATGATCTACTGAGATCAAACTCTACATTGTTATGGTTTTATGAGTAATTATTATAGATTTTTATTTTGTTTAAATGGGTTATCAGAACCTAATGAGATCAAAGTTTATACTATTACGGTTTTATGAGAAATGGAACAATAATATACAATGACATTACTTATATCTTGGTGGGTTGAGATGACTTATAAAACTCTAACCGCCAAGTCAATGAGCATTTGGCATCATAGGCATCATAGGCATCATAGACTTTAATTGTTTTTTTATTTTTTTAAAACAAACATCATAGACTTTAATTTTACTAGTTGAATTTGGTAAAATGATATGTAACAATTATTTATTTGTGAGAAATGTAATATATAAAATTTTAAGGATATAGTATATACGGTAGTTATAAGGAAACTATTATCTATTATGTATTTTTTAATTTTAATTTTTGAAATTCTTTATTTATTACAACCATTAAATTTAAATACAATAGATCTGAATCGTGTTATTGAGTATAGAAATAAAATTAAAAACTAGAAAAAGAAATAAATGGAGATTATATTTGAAAAATGGGCCCAAATAGAGGCTGTAAAAGCCCATTTGCAATTATATTACAAGTAGCCCAACCCAACTACAAACTACGAAATCATTTTCACTCTCAAACGGCGGCGTTTATTTATTTGACTGCTTCTAGTTCTTCCCCTGTTACAGCAATTGAGGATGAGATAAGATGAATGCTTTACTATTACACAACCAAATTTATTAGAAGTAGGTCTGGTAATTTTTTGGCAAATTTGAGGTTTTTTTTGGTTCGACCCTCTGTATATATTCTTTTTACTATCAAATAAGTAATGAAACTGAAATTTGAACGTGTTTAGTATCATTTTTAAAATGATATTGATGAAAACTATTTTTAAAAATGAAATTTATGGTGTTTAAAAAAAGGTTTTTTAAAACTGTTAACGTGTTTAGTAGCATTTCTTAACATGTTGAATTTCTATCAAGACGATTACAACTTACAAGCACATGAATTTTCTGGAGATAGTGTTAATGATGCACTTAGAAGAAAACAAATATTAGTATAAGGGCGGCAGATGCTGCAGAGATTGTTGCTGATACAGTCTTAATTAAGTTTGGATTTAGTGTCCGGAGTATGAATTTGTTCACCAATATCATTTTATATGAATTGGGGTCTTTGACAAACTGGTAGAACCTTCTTTTTTATTGTGAACTTTTGACTTAAAAGAGCAATGTTGTCAATCCATTGCCTTTTAAGTGTTATATTTTTATAGTAGTAAAATTCGCAAAATTATTGATGTCTCATGATTTAATGGTAATCACTCGCTAACAAGTGACAAACCTTCCATTATAAAGAAGTCTTAGAAGAGTACACTGATACGCTGTTACAAGGTAATTGTGTAGCGACATCTTAGAAGAGTAGTGATGTGCAGAATCGCATCATTATTTGTAGGTTGGTCTTTCAAGCATGTACTTGTATATCTAGAATTTTGAAACTATTGCAATATATACAAAGTTGATAGTTGCTTACATGAAGCATGTACTTTCCTTGTGTTGAGTGGAAAACAAATTTATTGTCTTGTTTGGTTGTTCTACTGCTAGGTTCTGACTGCACTTAACAAGTTGCCTGCACTTAAAAGACGATAGTAGAAATTGATTTGTATTAAATTATTAAATTAGATTGAATACGTATAAAACTCAAAATTTTATATACATAATATAAATATATATGTGAAATTAACAAATAATCTTAAATATCTGAATTATGCAAGAATCAAACCAAGTGTGCTAATAGTATTAAACTGCAATTTCCACATAAAAATTATGGTAGTTAAGTATCAAATGGTGTGAATAACGTCTCAAAAAAATCTGGCCAAGGTTCTGCGTCAAAGCTAAGAGTTTAGCAGCAGAAGTAGTTTCTTGAGTGTTTGTGTTGTGTGATGATTTTATATCAAACTGATTTCACTTTAATTTATTTAGCAAAAGTATCCCTATAATAAATAATCAAAATATCTTATCTAGGGGTGGGAGCGGTTAAAAAAGATTCGGTTTTTGCCAAAACCGCATTTAACTCACATATACAAGATTTTTATTATTTTAGGGGTGGGCACGGAATAAAACTAGGTGGTATTCTTTGCCTTTGTTTCTTTACATTGATTTTTTTTCTTTTTGATCTTTACATAATTCTTTACTTCTCTTCAACCACAAGTCATTTCAGATTCCTTTTCCTTTCTGTCTTGATATTTGAATGATCCATTCTCAAAATTTAAGAAGCTTGTTATTTTGTTTTTTAAAAAATGTTCTAATGGCTATATAGGGTAGTATGTACATGACAGTGTCTGCTTTTCTCTTTGATAGAAGCCATCATCATCCCAAAGTTGAGGCAAGAATAATATTTGATCAAGCCCCACCATTTTTCTAGTCTCTGTTTGATGAATAATAATCTGACGCTATATAATCATGTTCCAGTTTTTGTGCTGGAATTCAGAGGGGTCTTTCCAGTGTGTATTGGAGGTTTACTAGGAAAAGCAAAGAAAGATGAGAAGATAAGTACACTCAGCTGCCAAAGTTGGCTCCACAGTTTGATGGTTTGCATTGTTTTGAGACCTTTGTTGCTCATTGATTTCTACTTTTTGTTGTATTACTGTAGATAAGTATTCAACTCCTTATTTGGAGAATCATCATGTTGTTTTAATACCAGTAAGTCTGACTCATGAAATATCAATGTAATTTGAGTCCTTGGATGTTTTAGTTGATGTTTTACATCAGCAATGTTACAGCTTTCAGAATAACCAACTATGTATATATTAAGTTGTTATATCATATGTTCGAACTTAAATAGAATATATGAACTCTAATAAATCATTATGGCTTTTGAGTTTCATTATATTGACGAAAAGAATTGAATATTTAGGAAAAGATCTAATGAATTTATATAATTTTTAACTTCATGAGAACTTAAATGCCGGAGGATGTAAATGTGTCACCGGTTGTGATGCATCTCATTACATGCACGTGATTAATACATGCTTGTTAGCAGAAAGTCCATATGGTAAATGACATTTGATTCTCTGAAAAGAAATCATGCAAAGAAGAAAGTTACCTGAACATATAGAGAGAACTGTACCAGTCAAATTCCTTCATATATCATCAACTACTAAATGATATATATACATATACACACACAAGTGCTCTGTTCTAGACTTCTAGTGATGCCTAAAGAATGAAAAGTTATATATTCAATTCCTGGTCATAAAAGGACCAATCAATCGTGGTAGGGTAGAAGCTCATTATAATTTATGGAATGACTATTTTGAGGAGAATTCATGTGTGTGTGTGTATATATATATATATATATATATATATATATATATATATATATATATATATGATATAAAGGCATTTATTAATGTATATAACCTTTTAGTTGTATATCATTGTAAGATTTATTTACTATATACAACAACTAAGCATTCATTTCCATATTCATTGGATTATTCATTATACTCATTAAATTTTGGAGAAATTTTTTTTAAAACATAAAATTATTCTTAAAAAAAATATGAATTTATAAAATTATTAATGAGAAATTATATTATTTGGTTTATAATTAAAAGAAAATGAAGATTATATTTATAAAGGATTATCGAAATACATTTATCTATTAACAGTCAAGAAGCACATCCACTCATAGTTTAAATGGTCAATGCAGATTGCAGCAAACATTAAACAGGACAATAAGAGTACTTGGGTCATTTAAACCTCTTGTACTGTCCTATCCCAGTCATACCAAACACATAACAGTACAGTACACAGTTCTGTCTCAGACATATCAAACACAATATGGAACAACTGTCCTGTCATGTCTTGTCATGTCCCGTCTCACCCTGTTCTGTCCCCTTCATGTACCAAACGCATTCTTAGCAAATTTTTGGGATGTGTTCCGACAAATTGAACATCTTAACCCAAGTGGCGCTTCAGAGAATGACATTGATAACTTTAATGAGGAATTATTTTGGGTCTTCCTTTTCTTATGAGGAGAGTCCAAAGCAATGCTTTATTAATATAGTTGTAATTCTACATGATATTGATCATTATTACAATATATGTACTACTAACAAGATAAATAGAAATATATCATACAAATCATCTTTATCACAATAATAAGATATATCAATAGTAATACTCCCCCTCAAAGTGGAACGTGTACATGAGTAATGCCTAGCTTGCCAATTAGACGATGAAATGGTTCTTTCCCAAGTGGCTTAGTAAAATAAGAGCAATATTGTCTCTAGAGGAGATATACCATGGGCTAGTAAGTTGATTTTGAATTTTTTTCACGAACGAAATGGCAATCACTTTCGATGTGCTTGGTACGTTCATAAAAATACCGAATTTCTAGCAAGGTGCAAAGTAGCTTGATTGTCATAGTGAATAGAGATTGGAGATGAATGAGAAACCCCGAGATCAGTAAATAAATATTGTAACCATTGAAGCTCACAAATTAAAGTTGCCATAAAACGATATTCTACTTCAGCTGAATAACAAGAGACCACTATTTGTTTCTTTGTTTTCCAAGATATCGGGCTAAAACCAAGAAGCACATAATATCCACTGGTGGACTGGTGAGAGGTTAGGCAACCTGCCCAATCTGAATAACAAAATCCATTAGGATGAAGAGAGCTAGATGATGATAATAAAATACCCTTCACAGTAGAACCTTTTAGATAACAAAGAATACGATGAGTGACTTCAAGGTGACTACTTCGTAGTGATTGTATAAACGGTCTCAGAATATCAACTGAACAAGTAATGTTTGGGCGTGTGACAGTGAGTTATATAAGTCTACCAATAAGGCGACGATAAGATGTAAGATCCGCTAATTATTCTCCATCATGAGGAGATAATCGCAAATTTTGTTCCATAGGAAAATTAGAAACTCTACTACCACAAAGACCTGTACCATTCAAAATAGCTAAAAGATATTTTCATTGAAACAAAAATATACCTTTTGGAGAACTGGTCACTTCAATGCCAATAAAGTATTTTAGACGACCAAGATCCTTGATAAAGAATTTTGCATTAAGAAATTGCTTCAGACGCTTGATTGCTAAATCATCATTTCCTGTTATGATAATGTTATCGACATAAACTAATACAAAAGTTGAGAAATCACCTTTAATATTAGTGAACAATGAGTACTCTGATTTTGCCTAAGAAAACCAGCTTCAATAAGGACAGAAGAAAATTTTGCAACCATTGTCTTGAGACTTGCTTTAATTAAGCTCTACAAAGATTTGTGTAGCCGACACACTTTATTCTTACCTATTTTGTAAAACCCAGTGGTAACTTCATATAAATTTCTTCATCAAGATCGCCTTAAGAAAGCGTTATTAACATTTAATTGATGTAAGGGCCAATTTCTTATAGAACCAATAGAAAGTAGTGTTCGATCAGTCACTAGTTTGGTGACCGGAGCAAATGTGTCTGTAACATCCCGATTTTTAGAGAAGAAATAATTAAATAGGAATAAAGATAGTTTAAGGAATTGCCTATATTTGGAAACAATAAAAAGAATTTTAAATAATATCAAATTATATTTAGTATTAAATATATGTATCAAATAAAAGAAAGAAACATTTATGAAGAATAAATAATAAAAAGGCAATATCATTATAAGAATTTCCTTTCTGATAAGATTCCTATTGGGAACTAGGGTTTAGGGAGTTAATATATAAGAGCACTTTATAATAGTTGTGCCTCCTATGAAGAAGAAAAATAAAATAACTAAATAGCCTATCGTTTCTCTTCGTATTCCATCCGTCAATCAAAAGTGTAATTGTAAAACGGCAAGAAATCAAGGTTAGTTTGAGGAGTTTATAGTGCCGGTAGTTTTTGTTTTCTATTGCTTAATTAATATAAGTTTTATTTTGATAGGTTATCAAGTTGCATTTTGATGGAAAACAATTTTTTAATGATAGTAGAGATCCTATCATTAAAAAATTAAATATATTAAATATATTTTTCTACAAAAGAATATATTTTTTAATGTATCAGCAAAGCTAACAACTGACCCCTGACTACTCCAAAAATTAAATATATTTTTATACTCACTAAAACGTCACAAAATTTTACATGGTATCAGTAGACATATGAACCTTTTTACAAAAGAATTTACAAAAATTTTCGAATTGAATAACTATCCCAAAACAGTTTCGGAATCCTACTATTTTTCAAAAAAACGAAAATTCCAACATATCATATCTTGCTTCAAAAATACATAAAATTTTAATTAACCAACCATTATCAATAAAAAAAAAAATATTAAATCAATCCTAAGGATCTCTACTATCATTAAAAAATTGTTTTCCATCAAAATATAACTTGATAAATCATCAAAATAAAACTTATGTTAATTAATCAATAAAAAAATAAAAACTACCGGCACTAGGAACTCCTCAAACTAACTTTGATTTTTTGCTGCTCTACAATTACACTTCAGATTGACGGATTGAATAAGAAGAGAAAGATCGGCTATTTAGTAGGGCGGGTAGCTTTGGAGATTCCATTCCTTATGTTTATTAAGATTTTTATTTTATATACTATTTGGAACTGATGATATTTGACGGAAGATGAACACTCTCTTCATCTTCACGACTGGTAAATGTTAATATCTCATTTGGAAGACTACTCAATGGCATAAGAAAATTACATTTATAAATAAAAAGTTATAATAGATTAATTGAATTTAGTTAAAAAATTTAAAAAGTGTAAAAGATGAATAAAATTTATTTGAAAAACAGAAATATGAAAAATTCAAATACAATTTCCAAATTTGACAACCGAAACATGCATATCGGTTGGAGCAACTTTAATCTCCATTTTGACTAAATGTTGATTAGTTGGAGGAGACATAACAATCATTTTGAAATATGTGGTTAAGAATAAAATTTCAAAATTGTACATGATTATTTTTAAAAATTTCCACTTATTGATGTATAGATGAACAATTTGGTTATGTTTTAAACAGTAGTTTTGGATGAAAACGAACATTACGGTGTCATCTTTATTGCAACAGTTGCTTTTGTTCTAAAAATTCTTCCTAAAAACTTAAAACTATCAGGTGAAGTAACTTGATTCGAATTTTAATACGAAAGAAATGTGGGAATATATCTTGTAGAATTGATACTAAAGTTAAAATATCTATCATTTGTCATTGCCTTTACAGCACATATCTTGTTGAATTGATACTAAAGATTGTTTCAAAAATAAAGAATTGATACTAAATTTTGTTTCACAGAAAAGAAGGAAAAAATTGATACTAAAGTTAGACGATGAAGTTAAGAAAGTGCAAGACTGTTGATTTGATTTGAATGATTCGTTTAGTTTCAATTGCTTTAGAAACACTCATAAAAACTAGTAATGAGAAAGTGAAAGACTATTGCTTGCCAATTTCTGTTACTTGCAATTCTTCTCATATTACTTTCTCATACCAACCCTTGTCTACCTGCAATTTGCAATCACTCATCTCTCAGAAAAGCTTTGGATTTCCAACTTTCCAAGTGAAAAATGGCTGACGCTCTTTTTGAATTTCTCCTGGGGAAACTGGACTCGCTCATTCAAAAGGAGGTTGGGTTGATCTGGGGTGTTGACAGAGAAATGGAGAGACTTCAAAGCTTGCTCTCAACTATTCAGGCTGTGCTTGAAGATGCAGAGGAGAAGCAAATAAAAGAAAAGGCACTTCGGGATTGGTTGCGAAAGCTTAAAGCTGCAGCTTATAAGGTTGATGACATCTTGGATGATTGCGCAACAGAGGCTGCTCGCTTAGAGTCTAATGGCCAAAACTCATGCTTGACCAACAAGGTACCCACTTCTTTCTTCAGTTCTTTGCGTCCGCATAATATATTGTTTCGTCGCAAGATTGGCAGTAGGATGAGAGACATAACAGAGAGGTTAGATGACATTGCTAAAGAGCGTTCGAACTTTCATTTGATTGAGGGAGGTACTGAGAGGCGTTCTGATGTCATAGCTAACCGTCAAACTGGATCCGTTCTTACTCAATCTCGAGTATACGGTAGAGACCAAGATAAAGAAAGAATTGTTGAGTGTTTGGTGGAGAAAGTTTCTGGTTTTGATGGCGTTTCGGTGTATCCTATTGTTGGATTAGGGGGACTGGGAAAGACAACACTTGCTCAGACGGTCTACAATGATGAGAGGATTGAGAGTCATTTTGAGCTACGAATTTGGGTTTGTATCTCTGAGGATTTTAGTGTGAGGAGAATAATAAAAGCTATAATTGAAGATGCAACTGGAGACTCTTGTGCAGACTTAGATTTAAACCCTTTGCAGAAACGCCTTCGAAACATTCTAAATGAGAAAAGGTATTTGCTTGTTCTTGATGATGTGTGGAATGAAGATCGAGATAATTGGGATAGTTTAAAGTCTGTTTTGGCTTGTGGATCAAGAGGTGCTTCGATCATTGTCACTACTCGAATCACAACGGTCACATCAATTATGGGAACATTGCCTCTGCATCAATTGTCTGGTTTAACCGAGGATGATTGCTGGTCATTATTCAAGGAACGTGCATTTGAACACGAGACAGAAGAACGTCCGAACCTCGTAGAGTTGGGAAAGAAGATAGTGAAGAAGTGCGGAGGTGTGCCTTTAGCTGTAAAGTCTTTGGGAAGCATGATGAGCTACAGAAGAGATGAAAGCCAATGGCTTTCTGTTGTGGAAAGTGAACTTTGGAATTTGCCTCAACCTGGAAATTCAATATTGTCAGCCTTACGATTGAGTTACTCTAATTTACCATCAAAATTGAGACAATGTTTTGCTTTTTGTGCCATTTTTCCCAAGGATTTTGTAATTGAGAAAGAATTTCTGATTCAACTTTGGATGGCCAGTGGCTTTATTCCTTTCAGTGGAAGTTTGGATCCTGAGGATATTGGTAATGAATTCTGCAACGAATTGTGTTGGAGATCTTTCTTAGAAGACCTCGGGGAAGATGATTTTGGCTTTAGTAAAGGATTCAAAATGCATGACCTTATTCATGATCTTGCACAATCTATCATGGAGGATGAATGTCTTATGTCTTATTCAAAACATTAAAAGCTCAGCTAATGTATCAAAAAGAACTTCTCATATCTCATGGATCGATAATTTGCCGAACCCGTTTAGATCTGTTGACACTCTTTATCAATTTGAAACCTTGAGGACATTCCTAGTGCTTTCAAGATATTGGCATACTAACTATGCATTGTCTCTTGGCTTCTCTAGACTCAGTTCTACAGTGTTCTATCCAAGGGAATTGTCTTTTGACTCGTCTTTTGACTTCTCTAGATTAAGTTCTTTGAGAGTGTTCGGTGCAAGGGGAGTTGGAGCAAAGAAGTTTTTTTCATCTTCAATTAGTTGTTTAACACATCTAAGGTACTTAAAACCTCCTTGCACTACAATCCAAATGCTTCCTAAATCAATTTGTACCTTGTATAATTTGCAAACTTTGAATCTGAATGCATGTCAATATCTTCAAGAGCTACCGGAGCATATGAATCGCTTGAAGAATCTCCGACACTTTTACTTGGATCTTTGTCTAGGATTATCTCAGATGCCACCACAAATTGGACAAATCAGTTGCCTAAAGACTTTAACTTGCTTTATTGTGGGTAAGAACAGAGGTTGTCGCCTAGAAGAATTAAAGGGCTTAAATCTTGGCGGAATGTTACATATTAGAAAGCTACAAAACGTGGAGAATCCACAGGATGCCAAAGAAGCCAATTTGGTTGAAAAAAGAAATCTTCGAAAATTATACTTGTGCTGGACCGACAATTATAGTAATTTTCCATCCCAGGAACATGCTGAAAAGGTACTTGAAGCACTTAAACCTCATGGAAATCTTGTAGAATTTGTCATATCGGGGTATAACGGTGCCAAATTTCCGTTTTGGATGGGGGACAACATTCTCAATAATGTTGTTTCCATTGAGCTTGAAGATTGTCATAACTGTTCTCAACTTCCTCCTTTAGCACTACTACCTTCTCTTCGAACTCTTTGTTTATATAGAATGAGTCAGGTGATGTACATTGACGATCATTTTCAAAGTGGTGGAACGACAACAGGCTTCCCCTCTTTGCAAAGTCTCACAATTGATGATTTTCCGAGTTTGCAGGGGTTCTCGAGAGAGGGTGGAAATGAGCTGTTCCCACGTCTTACCACCTTAGAGATTTACAGCTGCCCTAAATTGACCTTGCCACATCTTCCTTCAGTGGAACGGTTACAAGTTTCAAATTGCAATGCGGTGGTATTAGAAAACTACCAATGACATCCAATTTGAGAGGTATGTATGTACCCGTTCTAGCTCATGTTTATTCTCTCAAGTTTTAACATTTTTTTCCTAATTGACATTATATATTTGGATCCACTACGGATATATTGAACCTTTGAGTGATTGCAACATGATGGCAATACTGGTGTATAATAATGTATGTTCCTTTTTTTTTTTTTTAATAATATTTACTAGGTTACTGATAACTAGAATATTGTAGGACAAAAAAAATATGTGGTAGGACTATGTTACTGGAACATTGTTGGATAAAAAAAGGGGTATTATTAATTTGGTTCTAACTTATTTAGAAATATCACCTTTTGACTTTTTTTTTATCTCATGTCGTCTTTAACTTTACCAAAATGTATCAATTTAGTACATATGACTAAAAATTTTTACGATTAAACTGACATAAAGTATAGATTGACCATTTTACCTTTTTGTGTTAAATTATTAAATCAGAATAATTTCTTGGTCCTCATACTTTTTATATATTTGGATATATTTGGATAGTTCAATACTGACATAAAGTGTAGATTGATATATATTATAAAATCATAACATTTTTTAAAAACACTAAAAAAAATTATATTACAGTTTTATTATTACATTATATTTTTATAATATAATAATAATAAATATATATTGTAATTTATTATTATATTTTATTTTTATAATATAATAATTATGTTCAAGTTTTTGTGCAGGCATTCAAAGGGGTCTTTCCAGTATGTATTGGTGGTTCACTAGAAAAATCAAATAAAGATGAGAAGATTAGCATCACTCAGCTGCCAAAGTTGGCTCTACAGTTTGATGGTTTGATTTGTTTTGAGACCTTTGTTGCTCATTGATTTCTATTTTTTTATACCACTAAAGGCATATAATTTGAACCCTTGGATGTTATATCATTGTTACGAGATCTTTGTTGCTCACTGAATGAGAACTATGTATTTGTTAAGTTGTTATATCATATGTTTAAACTTGGATCCTCAATTTATATGAGTTTTTATCTGAGCGTATTTAATGTTTGTAATTAGTGGTTAATGAGAAATAGATTGAATATTTAGAGAGAAAATCTAATGAAGTCATATTTTTTTAACGTAATGAGAAGAATTTGTTAGAGGCTGTATTGTGAGGTTATCATAACTGGGGATACATGACGCATCTCACGAGTGTTGTTTAGAATTCATTGGACATGCATGATTAATACATTCTTGTTAGCAGACATTTTCGTCAAATACAATCACAATTATTCGAAATGCATTAATTGCATCAAACAACCAAAAGTTAGATCATGGATCAAAGTCCATATGGTAGATTTTCTATACATGTACTTTCATGACATACTCATAAGGAAATATAGAGAGAACTGTACCAGCCAAATTCCTCCATATATTATCAACTAAATGAGATATACATATAATATATATAAACTCTTAACTCTTTTTAAAAGTAATTAGTGACAAATGGTTATAATCATACATTGCTATTGTATAAAAATGGCCGAAAAAGAATAAATCTGGCTCACTCATGCAAAAAAGTAAGCCATTAATCGATGAGATTCGAGCAATATCAGCATTCTTAATCACAATTTCTTTCCCATATTTGCAAACCTTCTGGCCACGCTGAATATGAAGGCCTTAGGCAAGAGTCCCCCGTCAAGACTACAAGCAAGTATAATAGCCCCACCAAGAACCAGGAGCTTCGGTATGTTATTGTCCTGTGGTTTGTCGGTGGATGTAGCTGCTACTTCATTCTTTGATAAATCTTTTGCACCTTCCAAGGCTCTCAGGTAGTCTGGATTTATCTTGGTATTAATTTGGGCCATAGAAGCAAGTCGAGAGAGTGGTACTCCAGATGCTCTTTCTTTTTGGTAGGCACGCAATCCAGGCTCAATCTTCTTGACGGCTCCCCACATACCCTGCCTTATGCCAAGCTTTGCAATTTCAGATGGGATTCCCATGTCTTCATGATGGAAGAGTAGCACTTCACAGGCAGTCAGCTGGCCGTTACCTCTTCTTGATTCCGCTGGTTAAATATAATAATAATGGGTGGTTATTACATGTACATCACTCTATCGCTCTGTTGGGAAAGGATCCAAATATTCAAGTGCTCTGTTGTAGTTACAACTAAAGAAAGAAAAGTTGCATAATCTACCTGCTCGAATGCACCAACTTGAGTAGTATAGGTCAACACGTCTTGGTTTGTCACGCCGTGGCACAGCATTAGAAGGTACTCTCTGAAAAGTGAAAATTTCAGATTGGAACTCTGATAACTAAGCAATTACAGCATTAAAAGATAGCCAACACAATCAAAACTGAAAGAAATAAGACAACATTTGTGCTGGATGTCTTTATCCTTAATCCTTCCTCTTTCCATGCAAGTTCTTCTACTACTACTAGCAGTTTTGGGGAGCTCCACATAAAATATATATTTTTATTACAATGTATAAATCTTGTTGTGAGCGGGATATTGATCTTAAGACTAGACTTTATTTACTACAACCATAGACCACACCTACTAAGCCAGTTAGTACCTGCAATATAATCATCCACACAGTCTATCCTATCCACAACACAGTTATTCTTGGTTACCCGATGTTTTTATCTCATGTCAATCATGTTATGGATTATCTATCCACTCAAAACAGGAAATTGGTTACATAAACCCCCCATAAGTGAATCTCTACTTACCCACTCTACTCCAGTTCTATGGCACTGACCTTTTTAAGCCTCATCCTGTTTTAGCTAAACTTAGATACCAAAATCGAGCCGTCGACAAAAGTTTCCCTAAACTAAAACTAAATGCTCTAGCATATTACATAAGTTTATTAAAGTGAATGCATGGTGTCGCCAACAGTGAGAATATTAGCTAATTCAATCAATGTTAAAAAGGAATCTTTTTTCTTGAAAAAATGAATCTTTCAAGTTACACCTTTATCACACAATAATAAGATCTTCCAGATTCCCATATCCGACGTCCTATTCTGTCACTACAAAAAAAGGGAAATTGTACCACAAAGGATTTGAAAAGATAAGCATATGCTAGAATGAATAATATATGTCAAAGTGAATGTGGGAAATCTCACCTTACGTATCCAACTAATATGGTTCCTGTCATGGGACACTCTTCTATTGTTGTACTATATGCAAGTATGTCATCCCACTTCAATCTGAACGCATCATCCCAGAAGAAGTCCCTAACAATCTCTGGTGTAGCGTCCTCAAATAGAGTTCTACTACGATATTGAGAAGGGCCAGTCTAGCAAATTAAAAACAAAAATCAATCAAACAAATGGCTAATGGAGAAAATGATAAAAGAACTCTACAAAAGAAAGATTATAAACAAACTGATTTATTGTATGACAAATAAGAGTTATCATTTAATTATGAGTTGATTACTTTTGTGACAAGAAAACTGTTGAGTGTTATATTAGTATAACATTACCTTGGGATCTCTTCGCCATGCTTGATAGTTCATAGTTTGGGTAGATCGATCCATCATGTGTATCCAACTAGGACCACCATCTTTCACCTCAACACGCTTCCATAAATGTTCCAAATCCTCCTCAGTTACAATGTTAGTCCGTTCTTCATTGAGTGGAGACATACTAGACAAATACAATCAATCAGTGACTCTGAGTAATCTGTCCCTAATCATCTCCTATCCAACTGCCTATCCAGGTTATACTACATATTATATTCGAACATAACATATTTGCTAATTCTGCATAAGCAAGAAAGCAGATTTTAAATCCACCATCTAGATAGACTCCATAAATAAACAGTCATCACCACCACAATCAATTTTCAAGAAAACAGCTTCAATTTCTAAAAGCATACTTGCCAAAAGTATCAACTATCAGTTGTCAACATATTATATCAATCAACCCAATACAAAATGTGACAAAATGCAGTACAAAAGTCCAGATATTTCAATTTCCACAACACAATCCAAAAACTTAGTGAGGTTTAATTATAAAAAAAAATTGGGGGAGAAACCAGCTTCAAAGGAGAGTACATGTTGACCAGTAGTGCCACATCAGAAGAAACTTCTTTTCAACACAATAACAACACGACACGTGGTTCTTGTAGTCTAACTTCCAGATAAGACACGAACACACGAACACGAACATGAACACGAAAAGCACCCTGAAGGCGCTCCTGAAGCTGAAAAACCAATTTAGAGTCAGTCCTTGTAATAACAATATCATCAACATATACCAGAAGTAAGACGATTCCCTTAGGAGTTTTGCAAAGGAAAAAAGAGGAATCATACTGACTTTGGACAAAGGAACAGCTAAGAAGCGTAGCACGAAGCTTGTCGAACCAGGCACGTGGAGCTTGTTTCAAACCATAGAGTGATCGCTTTAGCTTACAAACATCAGAAGAGGGTGTAGAAAACAACCCGGATTGTGGAGTCATATAAATATCTTCCTTAAGATCTCCATGTAAAAAAAAAGGCGTTCTTAACATCCATCTGTTGTAATGATCAACCCTTGGAAGCAACAATAGCTAGAACAAGTCACACCATCGTCATCTTTGCTACAGGAGCACCTCATAATCTATCCCATACTCCTACCAGTAACCAAGTGCCATCAACCTTGCCTTATATATATCAAGTGAGCCATCAAATCGCAGCTTAATGGAATATACCCATTTATAACCAATGGGATTAACACCAGTGGGACAATGGACAATATCCCAAGTATGATTCTCTTGAAGAGCTTGAAGTCCTTCTTGCGTAGCTTTTGCCCAACATGCATGTTTAGCTGCTTGAGAATAAGAGGTAGGAACTGTAGTATCAGATAAAGTGGCAGAGAAACCATACCTATCCGGAGGACAAATGATACTAGTGGTTTTTTGGGAAACCACCTGAGCTGGCAACGGATCAGGGTCGGGAAGGATTTATACTGATGGGGGCCGTCGCTGATATACCACACCAGGTTTAAAACGCTCAGTTGGTGGAGAGATGTCATCAAAGTGAGGAAGAAGAACACTGTCAGAAGTAGAAACATGTTGCTGAAAATAGTACTCATGTTCAAAGAAAATCACATTTCTAAAAACATGCAGGCGATTAGCAACAACATCATAACACAAAAACCCCTTTTGAGCAGTACTGTAACCCATAAAAGCACACCGTACCGATTGAGCTGCAAGCAATTGTGACGCTCATGAGAAGGCAAGTGAACAAAGCAAATACATCCAAATGTGTGCAGCGTGTGATAATCAGGATGCATACTAAAAAGCCGATAATAAGGAGAATCAAAATTAAATTATTGAGAAGGCATACGATTAATTAAATAGATTGCGGTAGACAAAGCTTCCACCCAAAATTTAGATGGAATTGTAGACTCCAAGAGCAACATTCGGACCATATCCAACAAGTGCCGGTTTTTACGTTCAGCCACCCCATTCTGTTGAGGGGTATAAGGGTATGATCGTTGAAATACAATACCTTTTTGTTGCAAAAAGGCCTGAAAGTCATGTGACATATATTCCCCACCGTTATCATACTGTAAGACTTTAATACATGTGGAAAATTGTGTCTCAATATAAGCCACAAAAGTTCGAAAAGTAGTGAACACCTCAGCTTTGGAGTGCAGAAAATATATCCATGTAAAGCGACTATAGTCATCAATGAACGTCACAAAATATTTATACTGCGCATGTGAAATTACAGGAGTAATACCCCAAACATCACTATGTAAATTGCAAAACAAGTGTAAGCACGACCACCATAAGTAGGAAAATGCAAAGTTTTACGTTTCCTTAATTTACAAGTAGGACAATCAAAAGGCAATCTATGAGTAGAACGCGGAGCTTTACTACGAAGGAAACCACGCTGCATCAAATTATTCAAAATCACATTATTTGGATGGCTTAATCGTCTATGCCAAACTTCAGCCTTATTTTCGACAATAGTAGAAGCAAAAAATAAAGTTCCAGGAATAGTAAATTGCAACAGAAATAATCTGCCCACTTTAGGCCCCCTCGCGATCACTTTCCCCGACACCTGATCCTGCACAAAACAACCACCACGAGAGAAATGTACATCATAGTTATTATCCACCATTTGACCAACAGAAATTAAACTAGAAGACAACCCAGGAGAGACAAACACAATATAAAAAGCAGGTCCAATATCACCAATGGCTGTAATTGGAAGGTTACTGCCATTAGCAATCTGAATATTTTGTGTGTCAGTATACTTCCGAAGATTATGTAACAATTCAGGGGAGCTGGTCATATGATTCGATGCTCCAGAATCAACAAACCAAGGAGAAGAAATAGTCTTACTTGGCCCTGAAGTCCAAAAGCAGAAAATGTTGAGATAATCATCTGTTATACCATTTCTGGAGTAACAAGAGACTGATTAGTGCTTGGAACAGCAGCTAGAGGTGTAGCAATTGGAGTTGTAGCACCAGTAATGTCTGGAACAGTAGCTTGAAAAGCTTGAGCTCGCCGGTTTTCTGGACATGTGGGACATTCCTTGATAATATGTCCATTTTGCTTACAGTAATTGCAGAATTTCTTACCACAATTGCGAGCAATATGCCCGTACTCCTTGCAACTGTAGCACTGCATTTGTCTCTTTTCTCGGTTCCTCCCTTGAGCAGAATAAGCCACATTGACTACCTCATATGTCTCCCTAGACGTACCTATAACAGCTTGTGTAGCCAACCTCTGTTCTTCACGCAATAATTCACTAAGACATATATCCAAAGATGGAACTGGATCTCGATTCAGCAATCCAGCCCGAGCAACTTCAAATTCTGGTATCAATTTCATCAAAAATTGATCACGCCGGCTAACTTCATGAACCGCTTGAAGGCTGGGTAAAGCCTCTTTAGGTACCTTAGCATAAATAATACCAGAATATTCGCTCCACAAAATAAGAAATCCAAAATAATACTACTCAATAGAGAGATTACCTTGGCTGAAGTTACTCATCTCAAGCTCCAGTTGAAATCGTCAAGCAGTATTATCTTGATGGTATATGCGCTTTAGATAATCCCACATCTCTTTAGCAGTACCAAAAGAACGTAAGTTGTTCACCATATGAGCTTTAATAGATCCTAAGATCCAAGAGATAACTCGAGCATCCTTTGTGTCCCATTGGCTACGTCCTTTATCATTTGCAGGGGCAGGAGAAGATCCGTCAATGTGACCCCAAAGCTTTTTCCCTTTTAGAAACATCTTGAATTGAAACTCCCATGCTGTATAATTCTTTTCTGTAAATTTAATAGCCAAGGTCTCCGTAGAAATTCTTCCAAACAAATTCTCCGTAGACATTCTTCTAAAGAAATCTCAATGCAAGGCTGTCAACTATAAGTTGGTTGACCAGAAAAAAATCTCAAAGAAAAAAAAAACGGAAGCAAAATCGAAAGGAAACTAAAGATTCAGCTCTGATACCATGACAATCTTGAGTGAATGACTGAATGCCCTCTTCTTGAGGATCCTTTCCATTAAATAAGAATTCCAGTACAACTATTTTAGACAAGAATATATATATAGCTAATACAACTAATACACTAATTGCTAATAATATATCTTAGGAAAGAATATATATATATACAGCTAATACATTGATTATAGTAAAGGAAATCTCGTCCATAATATCGGCTACTGATAACTATTTTTAGGTTTTTTGTTTTATTTATTAAAGGTAGTTTTGTATTTTTGTATTAGGTTTCTTATTTTTTGTATCCTATTATAATTGTATTAGGTTTTTTGTTATTATTTTTTATTAGGACTAGGTTAGGTTATTGAGTTATTATAAATAGACTAGGTTTATATTCAAGAATGAGTAAATTCATTCATTATTAATAAATATGATAGACTTTCTCTACTTCGACTTTTCTAAAACTTGGGCTAGTTCTAAGGCTAATCACCTGGTTCTAGATTAATCAGTTGTTCTTGAGATTCATACTCGAGGATTGTTTGGGCTAGAGCAATGGCTAAATAACCCGCATTCTAAAGAGTTAGTGATCCATATGTAAGGTGATCTAGCTCAATTCTATCTTGTGTGTGAGTTGTTTGGAGTGCAAGTCAGGATTTGTTGTTAGATCTATACCTAAGTCCTCAACAATTTGGTGCTTTCATTGAGAGCCTTTTATGGTTCTTTTTGTGAGATTTCAGCATATATATATATATATATATATATATATGTAACTTCTTAATTCAATTGGCCATGGTGACCGGAGACCAATCTGGGAGTGGATCGGAGTCTAACAAGCAATGATTTGAAACCTTAGAAGAGAATTAAGAGTGGCTTTTCAAGTCTCTAGCAGAGCTGACCACATCCCTCGCGCATATGGCTAGAACCAATCAAGAGTCATATGAGAGGTTTAAACTAAGGCTGGCTGAAAACAAGGAGAAAAAACAGGAAGACAAATAGACTCATGGGGAAGAACAGGGGTCACAAAGCTCAAGGCATGGGACAGGACTTTCAAAACCAATCGAAAGAGAAGTTATTCAAGAGATAAGGCGAACTCATGGGATAAAACTACCACCTGTTGAGCATCAGATTTTAACTTCAAAGGGAACATCCTAAACCTTATAAAAACATCAACAAAAGCTATGTAATATTCGAACCCTTGAGTTGAAACAAAAGGAGCTGGACCCCAAAAATCACTATATACAAGTTCAAGTGGCTCTTTTGCTGAAATTTGACACCTAGAAAATGATAATCTATGCACATTTTCAAGCTTACATGAGTCACAAAATTCTAGAGTTATAATGTTACAAGGTACATGTAATTGGTGCAAAACCTTTTTAAGAACAAAAGGAGTTGGATGCCCCAGCTTTGCATGCCAAATAGAAGAGTGTATGTTGGCTGCATAGGCACCAAACTGAGGTTGCCTATTATTTTCTACTGATGAAACTGGTTTGCAGCTGCCAGTTGCACTTGCATTCCTTGTATGTATATATGGCTAATGGGAGGAGAAGAATGATTGATGTGCTTGCTTAAAATCTGCAGGAGAAGGACCACCAAGTTACAGCTGATAGAGACCATCTTTAACAGTTCCTTTGAGGAGTATCTCCCTAGTTTTCTAATCCTGCACAACACACCCATTAGAACAAAATTCTGTGACAACATTATTGTCCCTAGTCAATCTAGATATGCTTAGAAGATTCTTTGTAATCTTAGGAACATTTAATACATGATTCAAGTGCAGCCTTCTAGAATTCATAGCATGAGAATCAACATTAGCATAGCCAATATTAGAGATATTGAATTGTTCACCATTACCAACAATCAATTTTGCCTTACCCTTGTATTTAGATTTCATGGACTGATTGCTCAAGTCTGAAGTGATGTGGTTTGTTGCACCACTATCAACATACCATGAGGGATCATTCACACTATTAGGAGTTGCAATGTAAGCTGAAGGCTGATGGTAGTTTGCTTGCATTGGAGGACTGTGATGACCATTTTCTTGCGAGAACATCATTGAAGCTGCATTTCATTGGTGAGAAAACTATTGAGGTTGTCCAATAAATGCTTGATTAGATGTACTGGATGTTGAGTTGGTTTGCTTCGACCTTGGAAGTGTTGATCAAACCTATGATAGCATTGAAAGGCATGCTGGCCTGACTTTGTACACAGCTGACAATAAAGCCTTCTTCCTCCTGATCTGCCTCCTCTACCTCTTCCTCTTCCTCTTGAGTTGTTTCTGTTGTAGTTATTACCTCCACATTGATCTTTCCTCTCAGCATTGTTATTACTTGCATAATGTGCTGATGCTCCATTAATTGAAAGCTAAGAAGTTGAGTTCAGTTGACTCAATCCTTTGCTCGTGCATAAGTAGCAAGAATTGTGCATCCTCAAGGCTCATGGTGCTTCGTTGAGAGGAAATGTGAGTAACTACTGCATCATACTCATGTCCAACACCATGCATCAAGCTCAACAGTAAGTCCGTATCCAAAACTTCATCTCCAGCTGCTGAAAGAGCATCAGCAATGTTCTTAATATTCAAAACAAAGTCATTAATTGAATGAGAGCCTTTCTTGATTATTTGAAGTTGATGTCTTAACTGCAGTATTTTGGCCACTGATTTTTGTGAATAGAGATTTTGAAACTTGGTCCATACTTCAAGTGAGGTTTACATTTGGTAACTTGACCTACAACTTTTTGACTCAAGGTAGAGATGAGCCAAAAGAGAAGAATTTGGTCAGATTTCTTCCATTTTTGATATTGTGCATTTAGTTGCTATTCAAGCCTTGTTCCTCCATTGTCATCACTTACTTGTACATTGATGAATTGGCTCGGTGGACTTTTGAAGCTATCAATGTAATCCTCAAGATCAAGTGCATTAACAGCTGGTAAGATCTGAGTCTTCCAATAAATCCAATTTTCTTCATCGAGTTTGATATGTTGGGATTTATGCCCTAAAGCTTGTAATTGTAAATGGTTAAAGAAAATAATAAGAATTATTCAAATTATCATTCAAGTTCATAAAATATTTTATATTCAGTAATACATTCGTATTGTGCAAGAACATCCTAGATTGTAAGATGTAATTTCAAAATGAGTATATGATGGTCATATACAGAGAGGATTCATTTTGAGATGTGTAATCTAAAGAATCCATAGAGAGCGAATAAAGCTGGGTACTTTATTTGTGATTGATCTACTGTTGCGGTCCATTCTGTAAAGTACGGTGGTCTTATCCTAGACCGCTCATGTAATTGACATGAGAATGGAGGCACCTTATATGATGAGATCATATAGGACTGGGCCACGATTTATATAAATCTCTCACCAAGATCCGTTAATAGATGAGATTCATATATATAATCGATAAACGATGGCTATTTATAGGTGATCTTAATCCTGAGTGTCTTATCGACTTCTTCAGGTTAGATCGTGGCTTTTGATTTACCATGAGTGAGGTTGATGAGAATCTCGACCAATACCTCCGTATCTTAGAGCTGCGATTTGGCTTATGGCTGGGAAGGTTTGTACATAATAATGGAATCCACTCCTTCTTGATTGAAGTAGATGAAATGTTCCTTTAAGGGTTGATTCGGGGCTTGAACGATTATGAGTGCTCTCTTCTTCCGTGAGGAAGACAGGATTTAATTGTTCATTAGAGAATCAATGGTACTTAAAGGAAAAGATATTTCTAGAGGGGTATCACGGATTTTATGACCCATCTCTAGTTATGAACTATTTGTGGAGGATCACACTATATGCAATTAGCTATATCAATGGACACTGAGACTTCAGATTGTATAAACACGTCTACAGTTTTGAGAGTGCAGCCTCGGGTTTTTAGTGGAATAACTCCGAGGTTAATAATCGTGAAATATTAATTAAAGAGTTTTAATTAATATTACTAAGTATTATTGGAGCTCAAAACTGTAGGTCCATTAGGTCCCTTTGCTAGCCCTTATGGTTGTTAATTGGTAACGAAGGTCACGGTAGATTAATTGGAGGGTCCAATTTATAGTGTTACGAAAGTAATGCGATTTAAATAAAAGAGAATAATTAAATAATGTGATTATTTAATTAATTGAATATTTAATAAAATAATAGAAATTAATAATTATGAATTATTAATTCTATTTATTAAATAATGAGGTCATGTAATTAAATAATGACTAGGACAAAAGAATTAAAATAATTAGATTATTTTAATAGTTCAAAATGTCACAGGTTCAAGTTTTTAGGGAGATTAAAAATAAATAGGATTTAGAATCCTATTTTGACTTGGTCAAACTAAAACCCTAAAGGACTACTATATAAGTGTTATATAGTTAAGAAAAAAATATAACCTAGCACATAAGTGAAAAAGAAAGAGAGTTCGACCACCAAAGAGAGAAAAGAAAAAAAAAGTTTTTTCTGACTCTCCCCTCTTTTGCAGGATTCGACTGACGTTCTTTTCACGTGACCTCCATCTCTTGCCGTGACATGCCCACACACACGTTGTCAGATCGCGGGTCATAGCTCGGAAGATCTGGTGGTAGATCGAAGAATCAGAAAAAGAAAATCAAGCAAAAGGTATGTAGTTACTAAATTCTTTTTTTGCGTATATACAGGAACTCGTTCCTGATTGAAAAAGGTTTTCAACATAAGAAAAATTTTTGAAACCCAATTCCGCATGTTATAAGATAATCAAAATCTTTTCTAAAACTCCCTTCATGATAGGAAGATTAAAATGTAAGGTTTTGGCAAGATAAGAGAAATCCAGATTTAGTGAACTTTTTGAAGATTGATGCTGTGTTTGCAAGGAGGCATTCGAAGAAGATGAAGCCATTGATGACGTCAGTCAATTGGCTATGTTACCAATAAAACATTGCAGCACCTGCATCAATTTGCCTTGGCTTACTTCCAGCTCTAATCATTGCAGCATCCGAACCAGCTAGCTTCGGTTTACTTTCAGCACAATTTAGCAGTTGAGTTTGCTGATTTGTAATGCACCCTCCCGATAGTTGGTACTGTACGCGTACAGGTATTGTAATATATTTTTCCAGAATTGATTGTACGGTACTGTAATGGAAGTTATTGGACGATTAGTAAAATTTCGTAAAGTATATACGAAATTCAATTATAAGTTTCGAAATTTCTAGTAAGGATTTTCCATAAATTGGATGTTAAAAGTATTAAGGGTATCAGAGACTCGAAAAATGCTTGGAATAGTTCCAGATGATTATTAAGGTTCTATAAAGTGTATACGAAATTTAATTATAATTTTTGGAGAACATAGTGAAGATTTCCATAAATTGGAGTATTAAGAATATTTATTGGAAGTTAAAATATATTTTTATGATATGATATTGTAATTTAATTAATTGATGGAAAAGTAAATTGAAATGAATTTTTGTGGAAAAGAATTAATAGATTTTTATGGATGAAATTTTAAATCAAAAGATTGTTGACTAAGATAATGTGATTAAATTTTATCTTATCTAGGGGTGGGCGAGTTTCAGAAAGATTTGGTTTTCTGCCAAAGTTGCATTTAACTCACATATACAAGATTTTTATTATTTTAGGCGTGGGCACAATTCGGAATAAAACTAGGGGTGGCATTCTTTGCCTTTGTTTCTTCACATTGATTTTTATTTTTGATCTTTATTAGCAGTAATGCCGTTAACACAGCAAATACACATGCATGCAGCAACATAGGCAGCAAAGGTGCTGTTGGTAGTTAGTTATCTCAGCAGTATATTACTAATACTGCAGTATTTTATTTATGTTATTATTCTATTTATCTTGTTAGTTAGGTGAGTAGATAATAAGAGATATAAAACAATGTTTATCTCCTTATTATAGTAGGACTCTTAAGATGTTTTAGTTTAGGAAGTAACTAGTAGCTATATATGTAACATCCCGAATTTTGGATAATTAATTTTGAATATATGAATATAAATTTTGTGATTGGAGGGGGTGTAAATGTAATTAAAAGTGTGAATTCTAGTTGCCTGAGATTGTATTTCTGGGTCACATTGTATCAGCAGAGGGTATTAAGGCAGATCCGAAAAAGATTGAAGCAATAGTGGAATAGAAGCCTCCCAGAAATGTTACAGAAGTCAGAAGTTTTCTAGGCTTGACAGGTTATTATCGACGGTTTGTGAAGGGGTTTTCCTCTATAGCAAGTCCGTTGACCAAGCTACTGCATAAAAATGTCAGATTTGAGTGGACTGACAGATGCCAGGCAGCTTTTGACAGATTGAAGGCGATGCTAGTTGAGGCTCCAGTTCTGATTCAGCCTGTTTCAGGTAAAGACTTTGTGATATATAGTGATGCCTCACACCAGGGTTTAGGTTGTGTATTGATGCAGGGAGGCAAGGTGGTTGCCTATGCGTCCAGACAGTTGAAAAATCATGAGCTGAACTATCCGATTCATGATCTGGAACTTGCAGCCATAGTCTTCGCTTTAAAAATCTGGAGGCATTACTTATATGGTGAGAAATATTATATATACACAGGTCACAAGAGTCTGAAATATTTGCCTACCCAGAGAGAGCTAAATCTGAGACAGAGACGGTGGATGGAGTTGATTAAAGATTATGACTATGTAATCGACTACCATCTAGGAAAGGCGAATGTAGTCGCAGATGCTCTGAGCAGAAAAACATTGTTTGCTCTGAAAGCTATGAATGTGCAATTGCAGCTGAATCCAGATAATGCATTGGTAGCTGAACTGGTATACAGACCTAGTCTGATTCAGCAGATTTCAGATAGGATGCTAGAATTCAAATGATATGTGAACAGATCCCAGAAGGAAAGCATCCGGATTTCTCAATCAGAGCTGATGGTATTGTGTGTTTCAGATACAGGATGTGCATTCCAGATGATGAAGAATTGAGAAAAATGATCCTGACAGAGGCACACAATAGTTCGTATGCGATGCACCCAGGTAGCACAAAAATGTACAGAGACTTGAAAACTCAGTATTGGTGGTCTGGTATGAAGAAAGATGTGATAGAATTTGTGAATAGATGCATGACCTGTCAACAGGTGAAAACTGAACACCAGATTCCATCAGGATTGTTACAGCCAATAGCAATACCTGAATGGAAATGGGACAGCATCACAATGGACTTTGTCACCGGATTGCCACTCACCGGGAGGTAACATGATGCAGTATGGGTTATAGTGGATCAATTGACGAAGTCAGCACACTTTTTACCTGTCAGAACTGACTATTCCCTGGATCGACTAGCAGAATTGTATATCAGAGAGATAGTCAGATTGCATGGAGTGCCTGCATCCATAATATCAGATAGAGATCCGAGGTTTACATCCAAATTCTGGAAGAAGTTTCAAGAAGCCTTGGGTACTCGACTGAGTTTCAGTACAGCCTTCCATCCGCAGACAGACGGACAATCAGAAAGAGTAATCCATGTGCTTGAAGATATGCTCAGGAGTTGTGTAATTGACTTTGAAGGGAGTTGGGCGGATCATCTCCCATTGATTGAATTCACCTACAACAACAGTTATCAGTCGAGCATAGCTATGGCACCATATGAAGCACTGTATGGAAGAAAATGCAGGACTCCAATATGCTGGACAGAGTTAGGAGAGGACAGGTTAGTAGGCTCAGACTTGATCAGAAAAACTGAGGAGAAGGTGAAGATTATCAAGGATAGATTGAAAGTTGATTCTGACCGACAGAAATCATATGCAGATTTGAAAAGAAAAGAGATAGAATATGACGTCGGTGAGAAAGTGTTTCTGAAAGTATCTCCGTGGAAGAAAGTGCTTCGATTTGGCAGAAAAGGTGAGTTGAGTCCTAGGTTTATTGGGCCATACGAAATCATTGAACGTGTGGGACCAGTAGCCTACAGACTAGCTTTACCTCCAGAATTCGAAAAGATTCATAATGTTTTCCATGTGTCTATACTGAGGAGATACAGATCTGATCCTTCCCACAGAATTCAGGCCGAAATATTGAAATCCGACCAGACCTGACATATGAGGAGGAACCAGTGCAAATTCTTGATCGGGAGATTAAAGAACTAAGAAATAAAAAAGTTCCACTGGTGAAAGTCCTCTGGAGGAATCACAAAGTAGAAGAGGCTACCTAGGAGAGCGAGGAAATTATGAGACAGCAATATCCACAACTGTTTCATTTAGGCAAATTTCGAGGACGAAATTTCTTAAGGGGGAAAGAATTGTAACATCCAGAAATAATGCATGAAGATTGAAAACTGAGACAGTGAGTATCGCGACCTGGTCACCGCGACCACAGATCGAGATGACCTGCTTGCGATGAAAAATGGTGATTTTTGGCAGTGAGTACCGCGACCAGTCACCGCGACCACAGATCGCGCTGACTAGCTCGCGATGAAAATGTCAAATTCTGGCAGTGAGCAACGCGACCACCAGCGCGACCATGGTACCGCGATGGGTGCTCGCGATGAAGGCGGTAGAGTTGCTCTAGTGAGCAACGCGGTCTGGTGGCGCGACCACAGGTAGCGACGATGGTCGCGACGACCGAAATAATATATATAAAAACAAATTGGCTTCTGCGAGAAGCCACAAAAACAGAACATAGAAAAAAAAGATAGAGGCAAGGACCGAGAAAAAGAAAAGAAAGAAGAGAAAGAAGAAAGAAGAAGAAGAGGAAGAAGAAGAAGAAGAAGAGAAGAGGAAAGTGAAAGAGAAAGACAAAGGGGAAGGAAAAGAAACCTAGAAACGCGACTTATTGAAAGAAAACGGTATCCAGGTTGGTGTACCTTCGTTTTCGAACTGTTTACAAAAAGCATTAAGTATTTTTAGTGTGAATCTGAGATTTACTTGAAGATTTTCATTTTGATGTGTTTATTTTACTTCCGTGGAATGATTTTATTGTTGATCGTATTTTTATTATTACGATTTCGTTGAAATTACTTGTTTTCGATTATCGTATGAATATTGTTTATTTTCCATGAAAATCTATGTTGTTTAAATCGTATGTTTCCGTTGATTTGTAAATACATTGAATATTTGAAAAATAGTTTATCGAAACGGCCCTAGGATACTTAGACATAGAAATGGATATAGGAGATTGGTATACCAGCTGGGTTCAGTGAGCAGTACTGCACCGATATTGATATGCTATTGATGACTATTATGTACCTCTTCATGGATTCGTCTAGGGGCAGGGAGACACGTACCTCCTCACGGATTCGTCCTGGGGTAGGGAGACACGTACCTTCCTAAGGATTCGTTCCTGGGATAGGGAGTTATGTACCTCTCTAGGTTCTGACCACTCGGTCCTAGAGTAGGGAGATACGTACCACTCTTAGGATTCGTCCTAGGGTGGGAGCTATGTTCGACAGACAGCCACTATGGTCGAACGACCCATATTCCAGTCCTAGTTTATGTTGAGTATTCTAGAGGGCCAGAATTGAAATGAAATGAATAATATGTTTAGAAGTGAAGTTAAAAGTTAATGATATTTATATGTTTACCATAGTAAATGAAATCGATTGAAAAAGGAAAGTGTTCATAATTGAAAAAGAATAGTTATTTTTATTAAATGGATTTCATATGATTTAACTTAGTATAGTATTGTTTTCTTTAATTACATTTCAATTTAGAGTATGTTTATTATATTATGACTTTTAATATTTGAGTTTAGTGTACACCCACTAAGCTATATGCTTAGCGCGTTAGTTGTTTTATAACGCGTAGGTACCAGGGATACTGAAGAGGCCAAAGACTGAACAGAGAGAGTTGCTGACAGAGTCCCAGAGTCACTACAGTTGGGTAGTTATATTTTTGTATATATATTCTGAAAGCATGCATATAAAGAGAGTTTATAAATATGTTTTGTAACTATGTACTGTAATTAATTATTTTATGTTTTCTGTTTTACATATTTTGAAAGATTGTAATTAATGAAATGTTTTATAATCTGTTGAAAGTCGCACTATGTAACATCCCGGATTTCGGGTAATTAATTTTATATATGTGAAAATAAATTTTACTATTTGAGGGTTTGAAAATGTAATTAAATGTACTTATGGAGAAGTACCAGGTTCAAATCTCTGTGGGGGAGGCGAAAGAAAGCTGTGAGGGGTAGATCGATGTTGTGACCCAAAGCGGACAGTACCTGTGAGTAACGGGGTCGGGCAAGAGCCGTAGAGCGTCCCGGGCCGTTACAGGATCAGCCCTTGCGATGAGAGGAGGTCAGCTTCAATCAAATGATAACAGGTTTCGGAAAGGCAATAGACCTTGGTGCGACCACTGCAAGAAACCAGGCCACAAGAAGGAAACGTGCTGGAATTTACATGGCAAACCAGTCGATTGGAAACCCAACAGGTTCACAAATAGAGAGGGTCGTGGAAATACAGCAACTCAAGAGCAGCAAACAAGCACATAAAACTCTCATTTCAGCAAAGAACAGATGGAGGCCTTGCAACAATTTTTTAATCAATCAACTTAGAATCTCCAGAGTTCAGTGCTTGGAACCGGATCTTTAGCAGACAAAGGTAATTTTCTTACTGCTTTAATGGTAGGAAAAGAGAAGAACCAGTCTTGGATAGTGGATTCAGGTGCCTCAGACCATATGACAGGTGATGCAACTCAGTGCCACATATTCCAAAAATATACTGGTAGTTTCTCAGTAAGAATTGCTGATGGCTCACTATCAAAGGTAACCGGTGTTGGAACAGTCTGGATAACACCAAACCTGTGCTTAAAATCTGTCCTATTAGTGCCCTCATTGGATGGTAACCTATTATCAGTAAGCAAGATTACTAAGGATCAGAACTGTGTTGCTAATTTCTCCTCTAAAAATTGTGTTTTTCAGGGCTTGGACTCGGGGAAGACGATTGGCAATGCTGAGATATGTGAAGGGCTTTACATTCTACAAGGAAACAATTCTGGAAAATAAAATCAGCCTAGAAAGTACATGTCTTTTAAGAGTCAAGTTATTGCGCCTTCTAGTTTGAATAAGAATAGTGCTATAATGGCACTTTCGTTTGGGACATTCCAATTTCATGTACCTTGAAAAATTATTTCCGAATTTATTTATCAATAAAAATGCAACTCAATTTCAGTGTGAATTTTGCCATTTGTCTAAACACACTCGTAGTTCCTATCCAACTCAAGTCTATAAAACATCATCACCATTCTCGTTAATACATAGTGATGTATGGGGACCATTTAGGGTGAATAACATTACTGGTGCTAAGTGGTTTGTATCCTTTGTTGATGACCATACAAGAATCACTTGGGTTTTCTTAATGAGAGAAAAATCAGAAGTGTCTAAAATCTTCAAAAATTTCAATAATATGATCAAAACCCAATTTCAGACCAAAATATGTGTTCTTAGAACTGATAATGGGAAAGAGTATTTCAACTGCAACCTCATGGAATACTTGTCAGAAGAAGGGATAGTCTATCAAAGTTTATGTGTAGACACTCCACAACAAAATGGAGTGTCTGAGAGGAAAAATAGACATTTACTAGAAGTTTCTAGATCCATAATGATAGCCATGAATGTTCCTAAAAATTTCTGGGGAGAAGCCGTTCTGACAGCAGCCCATTTGATTAATCGTCTACGTTCCAGAGTATTAAAATTTAATACTCCGTGTCATATTTTTTCAAAAAAATTCCCTCAAAACAGATTGCTAGTTCACATTCCACAGAAAATATTTGGTTGTACAGCTTATGTTCATAACCACAGCCCAAACCGTGGTAAACTTGACCCTAGAGCCATAAAATGCATTTTTATTGGCTACTCTCCTACACAAAAGGGTTATAAGTGTTTTTGCACTAACACTAGAAAATCCTATGTGTCAATAAATGTCACTTTCATGGAAAACCAGCCCTATTTTAACAAAACTCAAATTCAGGGGGGAAATACAATTCAAGAGGAATTTCAGTTTTGGAACCATGATCAAAGCAGCCTAATCCTAATTCTCCTTCTCATAACAGTCCTAATCACATTAGTCCAAGTCAAAGTCCTCAAAGTCTGCATCATAACAGTCCTAGTTCAAGCCTTAATCCTATGAAACAGATTGATGTCAACACTGAACCAGAAACTGTTACCAAGTCAGCCAGTAAAAACCAACAAAAATCACCTGAGTTAATGGTATTTTCCAGGAAGAAACCTTTTCAAGTAGAAATAGAACCTCACACTTATCTCTAGTAGATCCAAGAGGAAGAACCGAGCCTTCAAGTCCAGAATCAAGAAGAAGAAGAGGTTGACACAGACCCAAACATGGAAGAAATAGCTGAGAGCGCAAAAGAAGAACTTCCAATTGCTATACGAAAAGGCTACATAGAGTGTAGAGACAAACCCAGGTATCCCATTAACAAATTTATTTCATACAATAAATTATCTCCTGGATACCGTGCTTTTTCCATAAATCTATCTAGGACACAAGCTCCAAACAGCATACAAGAAGCTCTCAGCATCCCTAAATGGAAAGAGGCTGTTATGGCAGAGGTTTAAGCACTGGAAAAGAACAACACATGGCAGATTACTGATCTTCCAAGAGGAAAAAATTCAGTGGGCTGCAAGTGAGTTTTCACCATAAAATACAAATCAGACGGAAGTGTTGAGAGATTCAAGGCTAGGTTGGTGGCTAAGGGATACTCTTAATCGTATGGGGTAAATTATCAAGAGACATTCGCTTCTGTGGCTAAACTGAACACCATCAGGGTGCTCCTTTCCTTGGCAGCAAACCTGGACTAGAATCTCCACCAACTTGCCATCAAGAATGCATTCTTGAACGGAGACCTAGAGGAGGAGGTGTACATGATCATAGAAACAGAAAAAAATGCAAACAAAGTTTGCAAGCTTCAGAAGTCGCTCTATGGACTGAAACAGTCCCCCCGCGCTTGGTTTGGGAGATTCACCGAGGCTGTGAAACAAAGTGGTTATACACAGTGTCTATCAGACCATACACTGTTCGTCAAACACTCAAATGGAGGGAAGATAACTACCTTAATTGTGTATGTTGACGATATCATCCTCACAGGAAATTGTGAGGATGAAATAAAAAGATTGAATGACTCATTGGCAACAGAATTTGAGACGAAAGACTTAGGAGACCTCAGATACTTCCTTGGCATGGAAGTAGCCAGGTCTAGGAAAGGCATTTCAGTGTCACAAAGAAAGTTTACACTGGACCTACTGAAAGAGACGAAAATGCTCAACTCTAAACCTTCAGAGACTCCTATGGACTACACTATAAAACTTGGAGTGGCCGTGAAGAGCATAGCAGTGGACAAGGGAAGATATCAGCGGCTGGTAAGTAAGTTAATTTACCTATCACATACAAGACCATATATAAGTTACTCAGTAAGTGCTGCCAGTCGATTCATGAATGATCCAAGGGAAGAACACATGTAAGCAGTTTACAGAATCCTCAAGTACCTAAAGATGACACCAGGAAAGGGTTTATTTTTTAAGAAAAATTCTAACAAGAACCTAATAATATACACAGATGCTGATTGGGCAAGCTCCATGGTTGATAGAAGGTTAACTTCAGTTTATTGTTCATTTGTATGGGGAAACCTAGTCACATGGCGCAGCAAGAAGTAAATAGTTGTCTCAAATAGCAGTGCAGAATCTGAATTTAGATCCATGGCAGCAGGAATTTGTGAGGGTATTTGGTTGAAGAGATTACTAGCAGAACTTGGAATGGAGAGTCAAGATTCAGTAAAGATTATATGTGATAATCAAGCAACCATAAGTATGGCAAAAGATCTTGTGTTCCACGACAGAACCAAGTATGTTGAGATCGACCTCCATTTCATCAAAGAAAAATTAGAATGAGGGGTCATTAATCTACTCTACATTCCAACAACATCACAAACAGCAGATATACTAACTAAACCACTCCCTAGGAGCAACTTCGATAACTTAACTTTCAAGCAGGGCATGATCAATATCTATGAGCCAACTTTAGGAGGGGGAGGGGGGGTGTTGGTAGTTAGTTATCTCAGCAGTATATTACTAATACTGCAGTATTTTATTTATGTTATTATTCTATTTATCTTGTTAGTTAGGTGAGTAAATAAGAGATATAAAACAATGTTTATCTCCTTATTATAGTAGGACTTTAAGATGTTTTAGTTTAGGAAGTAACTAGTAGCTATATATGTATCTCTTCTTCATTCAGAAGGAGTAATCAGAAAATAAAGAAAGTCATTCAAAGATTTCAATTATCTTCAGGTGCAAACATGAGCTGCAGAACTATCAGTAACAAGTATTGTTCTTCTACTGATGTAATGCAAAGAGAAGTGTGTAACACATCAGAAGCTGAAATAGAGAAGTGATTATGACAGATGGCATGATCACATTCTCAACAGATTTTGGAGGGAAAATCTGTTAGAGAATATTGGAGGGAAAGTTAGTCGAAAAGTTGTTAGATTTGTTAATCAATTCCAGCTCAGCTAATGCATGTTACTTTACTGATTCTGTTATGCAATTGTTAGCTGATTATCTTATATATAAATAGAGCATCATGCTCATGTAAATCATTAAGCTTTTGATCAATAAAACACTGAAAATATTTTCTCTCAAAATCTGTCATTTTCTTATCATATTTTCTCAAGAAAGTGATGGATTTCAACATGATATCAGAGCAAAAATCCACAGCATCTGCTGTAAATCAACACTCACATTCATCAGGTAAACGAATGACACCATTGAAGCTTGAGTTAGTTGTCAAGCTTGACCACAACAACTTTCTGTTGTGGCGCATTAGATTCTTACTGGAATGAAAGGTAATAGACTTTCCTCATACATTGATTCAAGCATCTTACCTCTAAACAAGGTGAATCCAGATGGTTCGATCAATGAATCTTACCTAGACTGGGAGCAGCAAGATCAGGTGCTTCTAAGGTGGATGTTAACTTCGATCAGCCAAGAAATTCTCCCTGAGCTGATAGGTTGTCAGACTTCAAGTGAAGCTAGGCCAACAATTGAAAAACTCTTTATTTCTCAATCGATCGAAAATAAAATGCAGCTCAAAATTCAGTTGCAGACTTTAAGGAAATGAGGTCTGTCTATGAGTGAATATTTGCTCAAAAAGAAGAGCATTTTTGATGCTTTGGCACATACAGGTTATGTGATACCTGATGGAGATAAGATCTTGTATGTCTTGAGTGGTTTAGGCCCTGAGTATGATCCTTTTGTCATACCTGCAACTTTAACACCAAATGCCTATTCCTTGACTGAAATAACAGCCTTGTTGCTTATACATAAGGTGAGAATTTACCAACACAATCAAGTTGAGTCCTTGAATATCAACATGGCTGTCAATAAGAAAGGGAACAATTCTAGGGGAAACAATCAGTCAGCATATGGAAAAGGTAACAATCAAGTTTCGAATAATAATGGTGGAAGAACAGGTCAAGGTAACAATGGAGGAAGAAGAGGTAGAGGCAGAGGGAGATACAACCATAATAATAAAGTTTTTTGCCAAATCTGCAGAAAAATAGGACATGAAGCACATAGGTGCTATTATAGATATGATCAGGCCTTTTAAGGGCAGAATTACAATGTACATAATCAGAATGCTATGAGCAAATGAGGACCTGGAGGATCTAACATGCAGATGCAAGCAATGACAGCCTTACCTAAAGGAGGAATGGTTGACACAATGTGGTACCCGACAGTGGAGCCACTGACCACTGTACCCCAGACTGCAACCAACTGATGAATAGGAATGACTATCAATGCAATGACAAGATTTTTGTTGGAAATGGTGCAGGTTTAAGCATCTCTTCTGTTGGTTCTAATCATTTCAATGCTCATAAACACTTTCTAGTCCTTAAAAATATTTTGCATATTCCTCAAATTACCAAGAATCTTCTTAATGTCTCTAGATTTGTTAGGGATAATGACATTTTCATTGAATTTCATCCTCATCTATGTCTTGTGAAGGATTGGGCCTCGAAGAGCATTCTTCTTTAAGAAGTACTTAGAAGAGGCTTCTATGTTTTTGACTTGCCTCTCATGTCCAAGGATTCACACAGATCTCAAGTCCATTTTGCTACTTCATTTTCTGCTTTAAATGGCTCAAATTGTTATGTTAAATCTAGTCATTTACTATCCAATGCTTTCAATTCTATGCAACTCAATAACTGTGCTACATCCAATGTAAATACTGAGCTAAGAATCCTTCTTCTAGCATGCATATTTGGTACAATAGACTGGGTCATCCCTCATCTAATCTTCCTATACATTGTGATTCCTTATTGGTGTGCAATGGTTGTCAAGTTAGTAAAGCACATAAACTTCCTTTTCATGCTTCAAAAACACAATACAAACAACCTTTATCACTTGTTGTGGCTGATGTATAGGGACCCGCTCCTATTCTCTCTTCAAAAGGCTTCAAATATTATGTTAGTTTTGTTGATGTCTTTTCCAAACACACATGGTTGTGTCTTTTAAAGGCTAAGAGTGAGGTTTATGCTTCATTTTTACAATTCAAAAGACAGGTCAAACTTCAGTTTTCATGCTCCATAAAGATGCTACAAACATATTATGGGAAGGAGTTCTTGGTTCTTGGCAGATTTCTCAAAGAATCTGGCATCATTTTTAGGCAATCCTATCCTTTTACACATGAACAAGAAGGAATTGTGGAGAGGAAACACAGACATATTGTAGAGAAAGGGCTGAGCTTACTTGCACATTCTTCTTTGCCTATCAAGTTCTGGGATGAGGCCTTCCTATCAGCAGTCTTTCTAATAAATAAGATGCTCTCTCTTATTTTGCAACACAAATCACCTTATGAGCTTTTTTACCATATGAAACTAGACTATAACTTTTTGAAGGTGTTTGGCTGTTTATGTTTGCCTTGCTTAAGACCCTACACTAAACATAAGGTATAATTTAGGAGCACACCTTGTACTTTTCTGGGGTATAGTGGCAGCCATAAAGGGTACAAATGCCTTGACTCTAAAGGGAAAATGTATATCTTTAGGCATGTGATTTTTGATGAAGATCAATTCCCATTTGCTTAACAGTGGGGTACCCCTCCTTGTAGGCCTTCTTCTGTTCATACTTCATTATTACCACCTGTTATCTCTACTCACAGGAAACTAGTCACACCTGCCTTCACTACTCAGCATGATTCTTTGCCACAGGCTGCAACTTCTGTGCAACATATTGCCCATGCCTTATCTCAGTCTTATGAATCTGTTGGGTCTGGTTCAGCTTCTCCACAGCCACCTGAGGTACAACAGCTTTCTGTACCACTAATCTTGCAACAAATTGTCTCTGAGAGCCTCCCACTTAATACTCATCCCATGGTCACACGAGCCAAAGTAGGTGTTCACAAACCCAAGCAGCTTTGGCTTGCTGAATTGGATGATACAGAACCCTCTTCTGTGAAGGCTACCTTAGCTTATCCCAGCTGGTTGGCTGCTATGAAAGCTGAGTATCAGACCTTGTTACAGAATCAAACTTGGAGTCTTGTTTCTCCACCTCTTGATGGAAGATCATTGGATGCAAATTGGTTTTTAAAGTGAAAAGAAATCCTAATGTCTCCCTTTTGAAGCACAAGGCTTGCTTGGTAGCCAAAGGATTCCATCAGCTGCCAGGATTTGACTTTATTGAGACATTCAGTCTAGTTATTTAGTCTACTACAATTCAAATTATCATTTCTTTTGCTATGCACAAGGGCTGGAAGCTGAGACAGCTTGATGTTAATAATGCTTTCCTCAATGGTAGCGTTGATGAAGATGTTTATATGCACCAATCTTCTAGCTTTGAGGCCTCCAATCCAGCCTTGGTCTGCAAGCTTCACAAAGCCCTCTATGGCCTTAAACAGGCTCCTCGTACATGGTTTGATAGGTTTAAAAGTGCTCTATTGCATCTCGTGATTCATGAATCTAAGGCTGACAACTCCTTTTTATGTTTTTTGGCTTATCACATACCATTTTTATTTTGGTTTATATTGATAACATTATTGTGACAGGTGATAATGATAATTCCATCAACTTATTGGTTCATCAACTTCATGCCAATTTTTCCTTGAAGGATATGGGAACTCTTCATTATTTCCTTGGTATTGAGGTGCTGCCAACATCATCTGGTCTTCACTTGTCTCAGCACAAGTACATTACTGATTTGTTAAAGAGGGCTAACATGCTTCATGCTAAATCCTTTCCTTCCCCGATGGTGCCTAGCATTGGTGCCTCTTTGTCAGCTTATAAAGGAAATCCTGTTGTAGATGTGACCAACTATAGAAGTCTTGTTGGGGCTCTCCAATATGTTACCATCACAAGACCTGATATATCTTATGCGGTTAACAAAGTGTGTTAGTTTATGCAGGCTGCTCTTGTAACATCCCGGATTTCGGGTAATTTATTTTATATATGTGAACATAAACTTTACTATTTGAGGGGGTGTAAATGTAATTAAATGTATATACGATTCACTACCACACTCTGTCCTATCTGTATTGTCCGATTGTCCGATTCGGATTACTAATTGTAGCACCCCCCGACCCGACCCGGCCGGACCGACCCGGGGAGCGCTATTCGGTTTTCAGAACTTTCAAAATCAATTTTTTATACGTTTCAAAAAATCTTTGTGAGCCCATAATACAGATAGAAATCCTTTTCAAGTGAGCCCATAACAATAAATAAACTTTTTACAAAAATTCGGCAGAGTACCGTTTGTTTTTCGGACTTTCTAAAAACCTGCTTTTACACAAATCAATTCAAAAACAATTTTCACAAACACTTCTATATCTCATATCAAACAGTTGCGCACTCTGCCGTTTAGTGCGACTTTCATAAACAGTTTATAAAATAAAAACAAATCAGACTTTAATATTTACAAACGTTTTTAATAATAAAGGACATAACTCATAAACTAATTAATTACAAAACATTTTACAAAACGTATTTACAAATTCCCTGTATATGCATGCTTTCAGAATATATATACACATAACAAAAATATAGCTACCCAACTGTACAATCTCTGTGACTCGGTCTGCACTCGTTCTTCCTTCAGTCCTTAGGCTCTTCTGGATTTCTGGTACCTACGCGTTAGACACAAAACTAACGCGCTAAGCTTAGTGTGTGTACTATAAACTCAATTAAATAAACCACAAAATAAATATCTATTAAGAAGAAATAAACCACAATATATATTCCATTCCATTTCAAAACGATTAAATTTCTAAATCAAAACATTAAACAATTTCAATCACTTTAATTTCAGTAATGAGATCAATATACGAATGCTATCAATAAAATCATTCAGTACACTTTTCAATTCCAATCAATTCTGGCCTGCTAGAATACTAAACATATACGGACTGGAATATAGGTCAAGCTCCCAACCCCCAGGACGAATCCTGAGGAGGTACGTGTCTCCCAACTCTAGGACCGTGGGTACGGAACCTAGAGAGGTACATAACTCCCTATCCCAGGAACGAATCCTTAGGAAGGTACATTAACTCCCAACCCCCGGGATGAATCCCGAGGAGGTACGTATCTCCCAGCCTCTGGACGAATCCAAGAGGAGGTACATCAGAATCATCAGTATCAATCAATCAGTATCGGCGCAGTACTGCTCAGTAAAAACCCAGCTGGTATACCAACCTCCTATATCCATTTCTATGTCTACGTATCCTAGGGCCGTTTCCGATAAACTAAATCCACAATCAAGTCCAAATCAATATTTAATCAATACATCTCAAATTTTATACAATATTCTTCAAGAAAATAAACAATAACCATATAAAAGTGTAAATCAACTCTTTAAAACAAAATCGAATTATTCGAAATGCAATCAAGTGTATCAAGCATCAATTTCACATATAGAATAAACACTTTTTAAACAAAAATCGAAAACGAGGATTTTCAACGAAATCGAAAACTACAACGAAATCGAAACGAAAGCGAGAACGAAATCGAAATACAATCTATCACAAAATCAGTCCAGAATCAACAATAAAAACATCAAGCATCAATTTTTCATATACTACAAACAATTTTGCATACGAATAATCGAAAACGAAATCGTCCAACGAAATCAAAAACGAAAACGGAAACAAAAACGATAACGAAAGCAAAAACGATAACGAAACCAAAAACGATAACGAAAGACTTTTCGTAACGATTCCGAAAACAAACGTACACCAACCTGGAATCCGTGTTTTCGTTCGACAAACCGCAGTTCCACGATTTCTTTCCCTTTTCCTTTTCACCTACACTTCATTTTCTCTTCTCTCTCTTTCTTCTTCTTCTTTCTTTTTCTTCCCTTTTCTTTCTCTTCTCGGTCACTCTCTCTCTTTTTCTCGCTCTCTTTCTCTCTTCTCACTGTTTCTGTTTGCTGTGTATGTTTTTCTCGCTTTCGCGAGAAGCTTCTTCTTTTTTTTATATTTTTTTCGCTACCGCGACCGCCGTCGCGGTGCTCACTGGTCGCGCCACCAGGTCGCGGTGCTCACTGGACCATTCGCACCGCCTTCGTCGCGAGCGCGCCTTGGTCGCGCTGGAGCTCGCGCTGCTCACTGCCAAATTTTGACAATTTCATCGCGAGCAAGCCATCGCGACCTGTGGTCGCGGTGACTGGTCGCGATGCTCACTGCCCAAAAATTGCGTTTTTCACCGCGAGCGAGCTATCACGACCTGTGGTCGCGGTGACCAGGTCGTGATGCTCTCTGGTCCAGTTTTCAAATTTATTTTTTTTTTCACTATTCAATCCGGTCCGCTGGAAATCATAAAATAAACATACATTTAATTACATTTACACCCCCTCAAATAGTAAAGTTTATGTTCACATATATAAAATAAATTACCCGAAATCCGGGATGTTACAGCTCTTGATAAACATCTCAAGGCTGTAAAGAGGATCCTTCGTTACATGCAGGGCACGCCTACTTTTGGTCTTCACTTTGGCCACAACTCCTCGCTTGATCTTGTAGGATTTTCAGATGCGGATTGGGCGTCCCACCCAAATGATAGGAAGTTTACTACCGGGTTTTGTGTGTTCTTTGGTTCCAATTTGGTCACTTGGAGTGCTAAAAAGCAACACCTTATTTCCTGCAGCTCCACTGAAGCAGAATATAGGAGCTTGGCTTCTGTGGTGGCTGAAATCACTTGGATAGAGTCTTTACTTGGAGAGCTTTGCATTTCCTTACCTCGTTCTCTAGTGGTGTGGTGTGACAATCAAAGTACGATTGCCATGTGCAAGAATCCAGTTCTTCATGCTCGGACGAAACACATTGAGTTGGATTTATACTTTGTTAGTGACAAAGTTATTCAAAAGGAAATCCTAGTCAATCATGTGCCTTCACTAGATCAGACAGCTGACTTGTTTACCAAGCCTTTACCTAGTCCTCGCTTTCTATATCTTCGAAGCAAACTCAATGTGACTCCTAGTCCCTTGAGTTTGATGGGGAGTATTAGCAGTAATGCTGTTAACACAGCAAATACACATATATGCAGCGATATAGGCAGCAATGGTGCAAACGTGAGCTGCAGAACTATCAGCAACAAGTATTGTTCTTCTACTGATGTAATGAAAAGAGGAGTGTGTAACACATCAGAAGCTGAAACAGAGGAGTGATCATGACAGATGGCATGATCACATTCTCAACAGATTTTGGAGGGAAAATCTGTTAGAGAATATTGGAGGGAAAGTTAGTTGAAAAGTTGTTAGATTTGTTAATCAATTCCAGCTCAGCTAATACATGTTACTTAGCTGATTCTGTTATGCCATTGTTAGCTGATTATCTTATGTATAAATAGAGCATCACGCTCAAGTAAATCATTAAGCTTTTGATCTATAAAACACTGAAAATATTTTCTCTCAAAATCTGTCATTTTCTTATCATATTTCTCAAGACAGTGATGGATTTTAACAATCTTTACATAATTATTTACTTCTCTTCAACCACAAGTCATTTCAGATTCCTTTTTGTTTCTGTGTATTGATATTTGAATAATCCATTATTAAAATTTAAGAAGCTTGTTATTTATTTATTTATTTTTGTTTAAAATGTTCTAATGGCTATGTTAGGTAGTATGTACATGACAATGTCTGCTTTTCTCTTTGATAGAGGCCATCATCATCCCAAAGTTGAGGCAAGAATATCATTTGATCAAACCCCACCATATTTGATGAATAATAATCTGAAGCTATATAATCATGTTCCAGTTTTTATTCAGGAATTCAGAGGGGTCTTTCCAGTGTGTATTGGAGGTTTTCTAGGAAAAGCAAAGAAATTAGATGAGAAGATTAGCAACGTTCAACTGCCAAAGTTGGCTCCACAGTTTGATGGTTTGAATTGTTTGGAGACCTTTGTTGCTCATTGATCTCTACTTTTTGTCGTCTGCTACTTGTATCTATTAATTGTATTATTGTAAATGTATTCAACTACTCCTTATTTGGAGAATCATCATGTGCTTAACTACCAGTAAAGTCTGACTCGTGAAATGTCAATATAATTTGAGCACTTTTGAATGTTCTAGTTGAATGAGAACTTATGTATGTGTTACATAAGTTGTTTTATCATCTGTTTGAACTTGGATCCTCGATTTATACGAGTTTTTAATCAAGTATATTTAATGTTTGTGATTTGTTGTTAACGTAAAATAGAATAAAAGAAAATATATTATCATATTTCATGATTAACTATGTTTATTTATCAATAGGATATATGGACTCTAATCAATTATGATGGCTTTTGAGTTTTATTGCATTATATTATTGAAAAGAATTAAATATTTAGGAAAAAGATATAATGAATTAATATATTTTTTAACTTCATGATAAGAAACTTAGATGCCGGAGGATGTACATGCATGGTCAGTTGCGATTTTATTACGTGGTGAAAAGTTATCTTATGGTAAGATCATAACTGAGGATACATCGCACATCTCGCTGCATACAAATGGTTATAATCATCCATTGCTCCTCACATTCCCTGCCTTATGCCAAGCTTTGCGATTTCATATGGGATTCCCATGTCTTCATGATGGAAGAGTAGAACTTCACAGGCAGTCAGCTAGTGATTAAGAAATGGGTGGTTATTACATTTACATCGCTCTAGTGAATCTGGGACATTATAAAATTTTCCACTACAAATATACAAGTGCTCTGTTCTAGACTTCTAGTGATACCTAAAGAAAGAAAAGTTATCTATTCAATTCCTGGTCATATAACGACCAATCAATCGTGGTAGGGTAGGAGCTCATTAGAATTTATGGAATGACTATTTTGAGGAGAATTGGCGTATAATGAGTTCATTTTGTACTAAAGATCGAACCCTAAAATCTCTGTCATGCCGAATGTCTACAATTATGAAAGCAATTATTTTGTGTGTCTTCCTTTTCTTATCAGGAGAGTCCTAAGCAACGCTTTATTAATAGAGTTGTGATTTTACATAATATTGATCAGTATTACGAGATATGTACAGACTAACAAGATAAATAGAAATATATCATACAAATCATCTTTATCACAATTATAAGATATAACAATCGTAACACTCCACCCCCCCCCCCCCCCCCCCCCCCCCCCCCCCCCCCAAGGTGGAGCATGTACATTAGTAACGCCCAGCTTGCTAATTAGACGATGAAATACTTCCTTCCCGAGTGGTTTAGTAAAAATATGAGCAATATTGTCGGTAGAGAAGATATGCCATGGGCTAATAAGTTGACTTTGAATTTTTTTACGAACGAAATAACAATCAATTTCGATGTGCTTAGTACGTTCATGAAATACTAGATTTCCAGCAATATGCAAAGCAAATTGATTGTCATAGCGAACAGAGATTGAAGATGAATGAGAAACTCAAAGATCAGTAAGTAAATAGTGTAACCATTGAAGCTCACAAGTTAAGTTGCCATAGAACGGTATTCTACTTCAGCTGAAGAATGAGAGACCATTGTTTGTTTCTTTGTTTTCTAAGATATCTGGCTAGAACCAAGAAGCACACAAGATCTTGTAATGGACCAGCGAGAGGCTGGGCAACTGCTCAATCTGAACAAAAAAATCCATTAAGATAAAGAGAGCTAGATGATGATAATGAAATACCCTTCACAGTAGAACCTTTTAGATAACGAAGAATACAATGAGTGACTTCAAGGTGATTATTGCCTAGTGATTGTATAAAGTGACTCAGAATATGAATTGAACAAGTAATGTCTTGGCGTGTGACAGTGAGTTATACAAGTCTATCATTAAGGCAACGATAAGATCTAGACTTTGGTAATAATTCTCCATCATAAGAAGATAACCGCAAATTTTGTTCCATAGGAAAATTAGAAACTCTACTACCGCAAAGACCTGTATCTTTCAAAATAGTTAAAAGATATTTTAATTGAGACAAAAATATACCTTGTCGAGAATGGGCCACTTCAATGCTAATAAAGTGTTTTAGATGACTAAGATCCTTGATAAAAAAAATTTGCATCAAGAAATTGCTTCAGACGCTTGACTGCTAAATCATCATTTCCTGTTATGATAATGTCATCGAATACAAAAGTTGAGGAATCACCTTTGATATTAGTGAACTATGAGTAGTCTGATTTTGTCTGAGAAAACCCAGCTTCAATAAGGACAGAAGAAAATTTTAAGCCATACAAAAAATTGTGTAGCCGACACTTTATTCTCCCCATGTTTTGTAATACCCAGTGGTAACTTCATATAAATTTTTTTATCAAGATCGTCTTGCAAGAAAGTATTATTAACATTCAACTGATGTAAGGGCCAATTTCTTATAGAAGCAATAGAAAGTAATGCTAAAACAGTCACTAATTTGGCGACCGGAGCGAATGTATCATTGTAATCCAAGTCTTCCACTTGAGTAAAGCCTTTGGAAATAAGACGAGCTTTATATCATTTTATCGCACCATCTGATCGATATTTTATTATGCAGGACCATTTATATCCAGTCAGTTACTTCTCTGGTGGCTATTACATCACTCTAGTAAATCCAGGACATTACATCACTCTACCAATAAATAGTAGTACTGTAATGTCCCTAATTTTTCATAATTGCGAAAATGCCTATAAATATTGTTATTTATGCGGAAAGTATATATATTCAATATATAGTGTATAAACGAATAGTGATTTTAATTGATTTAACTCTCATGAAAGATATTATTTTCATAGTGCATTTGGATGATAATGGGTCCAATTGAATATTGGTGAAGTCAATTTAGCAATTGGATAAGTGTGGAATATTTTTGGAATAATTATTGAGATAGAATGTGATTGGTGGGTTAGTTTGATAATTAAAGGCATATTGGTAAATCACATGTAATTAATTGTGAAGTTATTGTCATTTTAGGATTTTAAAAAGTTTAAGGGAATAAATTGTAGTTGTTGAGATATTTATATAATATATATATATATATATATATATATATATATATAATTGCTGGTGGAGAATTCAAGGTCAAACAAACAAAAATGGTACAGCAAACAAAATTATATAGAAAACAAACGGGAGAAGGCCGGTCAAAGAGAAGAAAATTCTAGAGAAATAGAGAATTGAGCAGCGGCCGAAAGAGAAGAAGAAGAAGAAGAAGAGATTGCTAATGGAGAATTCAAGGTCAAACAAACAAAAATGGTACAGCAAACAAAATTATATAGAAAACAAACGGGAGAAGGCTGGTCAAAGAGAAGAAAATTCTAGAGAAATAGAGAAGTGAGCAGCGGCCGAAAGAGAAGAAGAAGAAGAAGAAGAAGAAGAAGAAGACAAACGGGAGAAGGCCGATCAAAGAGAAGAAAATTCTAGAGAAATAGAGAAGTGAGCAGCGGCCGAAAGAGAAGAAGAAGAAGGCCGGTCAAAGAGAAGAAAATTCTAGAGAAATAGAGAAGTGAGCAGCGGCCGAAAGAGAAGAAGAAGAAGAAGAAGAAGAAGAAGGAGAAGGCCGGTCAAAGAGAAGAAAATTCTAGAGAAATAGAGAAGTGAGCAGCGGAAGGAGAAGGCCGGTCAAAGAGAAGAAAATTCTAGAGAAGAAAATTCTAGAAGAAGAAAAAGAAGAAGAAGAAGGCCGGTCAAAGAGAAGAAAATTCTAGAGAAATAGAGAAGTGAGCAGCGGCCGAAAGAGAAGAAGAAGAAGAAGAAGAAGAAGAAGAAGAAGAAGAAGAAGAAGAAGAAGAAGGGGAAGAAAAAAAAAGTGGAGGAAAAAAAATATTTACAGAAATGGTTTTCAGGTTGATGTACACATTAATTTTGAGTATTAGTTTTCAGATTTGAACTGAATACTTGGATTTTTCAATAGTTCGTAAGTTTTTGATTAAATTGATTTGTGAAATATATTTGATTATAATTTTAGATTCCTTAAAATTGATAATTGATGAACATAATGATTCTGGATATATATATATATATATATATATATATATACACACACACACATATATATATTGGTTTGTATTCATATATGTTTTCGAATACTATAGTTTACAAAAATTGTTTAATAATGATTCTGGAATATTTTGATACGATTACTGATTTATGAAATATATTTGATTATAATTTTGAATTCCTTAAAATTGATAATTGATGAAAACGACGAGTCTGGATATATATATATTGGATTGTATTGAGATTGTTTTATTCGAGAAGATTGTTTGAATACGATTTGGAATTATCTTTGATATAAAATTTAATGAAAATTTATGAATTGGAAATATATATATATTGATATTGATTTAGTTGAAAGTTGGAATTTGATGATTTTGTACTAAATAATATTTACACCACGCTGGACTGCGCTAGAGATAAAACTAATGGGAAAAGGTTTGGAATAAGTAGTTTTGAGTTTTTTAACAGTTATCAAATAATGATATGGGGTTTTAAATAGTATCTGACTAGATATAGTATCAAAAGTTATCTTGTGAAATAATTGTAAGAAATTATTTCCTAATAGAATATCACATCCTGTATTATGAAAATAAAATGGTGGACATTTTATTAAATATTGTCCTAATAAGATTATCGGTTTTTCTATCCCTTTACTAATTTCTATAATATTATTAGAAATATATCTTCCTCTAATTATAGGTAAATCTTGATGATACTTATCAGGAAAGCATTGAGGCTTACATAAGCATGATCCTGATCCACTATCTATATATGTTGCAAAGTAGGTTAATCCTATTGGTATGTATATACTGTAAGGACTAGTCATTTTGGTATATATATTAATTTGCCATTGTAATTTATCTTTAATCCATATGACGTTATCTGATATGGTTTTACCATTTCTAAAAAGGTTAATCCTAACATTATTTCTAATGTATCATTCATACCTTCGTTTTCTATTAATAATCTTATCGGAATTATTTTATTTCCAAATCTTAATAATGTTTCTATGGCTTCATCAATTTCATAGAGTTCTCCATTAAAATTTGTATATTGATGTGTATTTTCTAATTTATATCTTTGAAGGTTTTTACATAACTTATAACTAATGTAATTTCCATTAGCTCCTGTATCTATTAAAATATTAACCGGGTTAAAATCTATTCTATTATAATATTCTCCTTGTAATTTATAATTTTTTAAAGTATCATTTTTTGCTATGATGGTATTATTATACTTTTGTGAATCAAAAGATCTTAATAAAGGGTGACTTATTACACTAGTAGGTGTAAATGATAATCTAGGAGGTAAATTATCAATAGTTATCAAAGGTTTATCTTGTAAGTCTAAATTTACTGGTTTAGAATCTATTTCTTCTATATCAGGTAAACTAGGCATTTCTATCTGACATACTTCATTGAATAAATAAGAAAAATCTATCATATCTTTTATAACAAAAAAATCAAAATGATGTGTATTTGATATAGCGTATGAAATAGCATATGTTATTGAGTAGGGTCTATTTTGTTGTTTAAAGAAATCTTTTCGTTTAAAATCTTGTATTAAACTTAAAGTTTTATCAAAATCTTTATCATTTATATGATAAGCTATTCTAGGGTAAATATTAAATTTTAATTTACCATATCTTAAATTTCCTTTAAGAACGCCTAAATAAACTTCTTCTCTGTTTACTATTCTATTATCCATAACAGCTAATTCAATAAGGGTATCTAATCTTTCTTTAAATGTTGATTTAAGTATTATCTGTATAGCTCCTATATGAATCCATCCAAGTGTATTTCTTATTTCGGGTTTTATTTTTTGTATTTTATTTTGTATATCTTTTTTATTTAATAAAGATATCATTACCTTATTAGAGGTTAAAGAAATATCTAATGCTCTTTCTTTTATATTTAATCCATAATATAAATGATGTTTTTTAGGTTTAAAACCTAATCTTTCTAATGTTCCTGTCTTAAATCCTGAATAGTTAGATAAACTAAAATTTTCATTTTATATTTGTTTTAGTTTTTTCTTATCTATTAAGACTTCTCATCTAAATTCTCTTGTTTGTTCTATCTGATTATCTATAATTTCATTCTCTTGATGAGAACTTGTAGCTATTTCCATTTAGTTACTTTCACTAAATGTTTCACTATAATCTGTATCAGTGAGTATAAATATATTTTCATCAGAATCTGTTATTTCTTCAAAATTATTTATTTGTACAAATTCTTCATTATTTATCATTTGTTTAATGTCTTCATCAATTTCTATCTTCTTTTTATTTTTATCAAATTTCTTAGGGCATCTATTAGCACAGTGTCCTAATTGATTACAATAATAACATATGCATTCTTTTGTTGTAGACTTATTTGTTCTTTTATAAGTATTTTTTGGCGTTTGTTTATATCCTCTTTTCTTATAATACCTAGTCTTTCTAGACTTAAAATATCTTCTTTTCTTGAACTGTTTTTTCTTTTTATATTTTCTTTTTATCTTTCCATAATAGTATGTGCTGTCACATCCTATCATTAGTGGCATTTTAGGATTATCACAACATAAAGAAACTCGTTTTCTTAATCCTTTTGTAGCTTTAGCTAATATTGTATCTCCACACCAAGTGCTTAATTTATTTCTTAAGTGTACTATTCTTTTTCCTAAAGTATCTAATGTTACTGGTTGATATGTCTCTATCAGTTTTTGTCCCCAAGGGTCTGAAATCTTTGAAAAGAATAAAGGTAAGTAACTCATAGTGTTATCTGTTTGATTATAAATATGATAAAAGTAATCTTGAAAAACACAAATATATTTTTCTATATCACACATGTCACATAACTGTAATCGTTGTAAAGCTATTGCATATTTCATTATCGTTGTAGGGTCTTTAATAAATCTACCTTCTCCACTAAATTATAATTGAAAAGCCTCTACAGCTCTTGTTATCATTTGTGATATATTTCCATCTGTTCCATATATTACATCTTTTGCACCAGTATCCATATGTTGCCAAAATCTTGAGGCATTGTTTACTAGTGTTTTTTCTAAAAATCCTTTAGTTACTTCAAAATCCATCTTATTAATTTCTACTGCTATTCTTAATGAGGTTTCCCATTTATCAATTGCTTCTTCTGTATTACTAACACACTCTAAGTCTAAAAATATTCTGTATTACTAACACAGTCTAAGTCTAAAAATATTCCAAACGGATTTATATTATCGTTTCTCATTTTTTCTAATGGAGTATAATTATCATTTTTAACTGAAGTTAATCCAGCATATCTTCTTGGATTTCTACTAAAAACATCTGTTGGTCGTCTTCTTAAAGGAGGTTCTCTGCTTGAACTAGGAATATCTGTTATATTAGGATTTATTTCTTGTTTATTATCTAGTTTGATGTTGATAAAATTATGATTTTCATCATTAATATCTATATCACCTATTTTTGTTATTAGATTATCTATATCGGAATTTTCTGAATCAAAATTCATTTTTTATATCCTTCTGGAATTTTCATGTTTTCCAAATGTCGTTTTAATGGATTATCTGGTATTATGTCTTTCGTTTTTATTTCTTGAGTATCCATTAATTTTTTAATTTTATTCAATTCTTCTATTATTTTATTTCTATAAAAATTTATTGTCTTTTGGATTTCTATTAAATCTTTTTCTATTTTTAATTCTTCATCTTTTAATTCTTTATATCTTATTTCTGCCATGGGCATACTACAATTTTCATGAATATCTTTCATGATTTATATCAGTTTGGTTCTCAAGAAAGAGAGGTGCGTCACAATGGATATCTTAAGTACCAAGTCTTTCCTTAGCCAGAACTTTAACTCAATACAACCATAAAATTATCCAAAAGTTTTAGTGGCATTGTTATACCAGAGATTAGCATTCCACAAATCTCGGGTTTCCAGCCATTGAATCTAACAATCTATCTATGAATTTTTTACAAATTCCTGCATCTTTAAGTGTCTCTGAATCGTTTATAGTCTCTAAATTCCTGCATCTTTCTATGAATTTTTTGTATTCATAGGTGTTTTATATATATATATATATATACACACACATATATATTGGATTGTATTCATAGGTGTTATATATATATATATATAGGATTGTAATCATATATGTTTTCGAATACTATAGTTTACAAAAATTGCTTAATAATGATTCTAGAATATTTTGATACGATTACTGATTTGTGAAATATATTTGATTATAATTTTGGATTCCTTAAAATTGATAATTGATGAAAACGATGAGTCTGGATATATATATATATATATATATATATATATATATATATATATTGGATTGTATTGAGATTGTTTTATTCGAGAATATTGTTTGAATACGATTTCAGAATTATCTTTGATATAAAATTTAATGAAAATATCTGAATTGGAAATATATATATATATATATATATTGATATTGATTTAGTTGAAAGTTGGAATTTGATGATTTTAATTGTAAAGAAAAGATTTGAGAATTTTACATTGTGAAATCTGAAATGGCTCTGATAGATATGAACATGGAAATATGGATATAGTAGATTTACATGTCAATTGGGTAAATATATATAGTAGTGCTGCACCGAAATTTCTGTGATGATGATGCTACTCTATGGATTATGTATAGCGACTGTTTCAGACGGTCCTAGAGTGAAGACATTTTCGACGGGTAGTTCCAGTTGGTTCCGATGTCGGAAATGATACCTGTATAGTGATACCATTTCGGCGGATAGTTCCAATTGGTTTCGACACTGAAATGGGAAACACTCCTATATTTTGTTTCGCGGGTAGTTCCCGTTGGTTCCGATGCCGAACAGCCCTAATCCAGTCCTATAGAATCCTGTTATGTTTACAGAGGCTCTGATAAGAAATAAATAATGGATTTACTGAAAACTATGAAATGAATGAAAAGAGATTTTATTTGAGATATATGTGTTGACATAAATAATATGTTTGATTTGAAGTACAATCGATTTGAATGTTATTTGAGATAATGAAAATGTTTTATTGATATTTCTTCGATTTGAAACATATGATTTAAATATTCTTATGATATTATGAATTTCTGACAACCTGTTACAACTGTTATTATATTGTATTGGAAATATTTTTAGTGTACACCCACTAAGCATTATTGCTTAGCACGTTGGTTTTTATCGAACGTAAGTAAGGAAGATTCCAGAGTAGAAACGAAGTGAAGAGTTGAAACTGCAGAGAATAGTTCAGAGTCACATCACACATAGGTAGTTTTATATACAAGAATTGCAAAAGTTTATATTATATTTAAGTTTTGTCAATATATGCCCTAAAGCTTATATTGTTTGAAAATATGCAATTTTATTAATTTCAAATGATTATTTAGTTAACTGTTTTTGATAGATTGAGTTGGTAAGTCGCATCAAATGAAAGGATGCGCAGAATGATTGAGAAATGAGTTTTTGAAGTGTTTACTTTTGTGAGATTTGAAATTTTATTGAAAACAGGTTTTGGAAAGTCGGAAATACAGAGGAAACTCTGATAAAATTTTCATAAATTTATTTGAACCATGTTTAAAGGTTATATTTCAATGTTAAAGTATAGATTTATAAAATAGAAGTAGAGATTTCAGTATATGGTAGAGCTCCTTGTTTTTGTTTTGCTTTTCATTGTGGTGTGTGCCAATTTGCTTGAGGACAAGCAAAAGATAGGTTTGGGGGTATTTGATCGATCAATATTTGTTATATATTTACGACCCCTAAACCATATCTTTTAATTGTATTCTTAAGTATTTTTGGTGCTTTTGATGTGTTTTCCTTGAGTTTGCAGGTTTAGGGACCTCAGTGATGATTTTGAATATTTATGGGGAAAACGTGTAAATTCAGTAACTTTGGGGAAGGGCATCTGAGAACTAATAGCAAACTGCTGGGGCGTAACTGCAATTTCGGAAAGTTTCACCAATTTAAGTGAAACGGTGCGTTTTGCACCAAGGGAATTGAGATTAAATGGAACGGCGTCGTTTTGGACCCTAAGAGTTGGTCCAAAACGACACCGTTTTGGCCAAAGAAGAAACCAAATTGCCATGCATGCGCGACCAGCACCTGCAGTCCAGCCCTCCTCGCGATGAAGACGAACCCGCGCCCAACCAGTGAGCAGCGCGAGCTCGACCGCGACCAGCATCTCCTCGCGGCGCAGCTCGCGGTGCAGAGGCAGCAGTGTCCAGTGAGCTGCGCGATGACCGAGCGCGACAGCTGCTAGCGTGGGGAGCTCGCGATGCAGAAACCTTAGCCGAACCAGACAACCAGTGAGCTTCGCGAGCTCTCTCGCGACCAGCCCCAGCTCGCGACCTCCGCCTCGCGACGATGGTGACCAGTCCAGCAGTGAGCATGGCGAGGAAGACCGCGACCACAGCAACTCGCGAGAAGCTCGCGATGAAGATGAACATGGCAGCAGTGGGCATGGCGAAGGGCAGCAGTGAAGGTGGCGACCAGTCCTTCCTCGCGATGCCGTTCGCGTCCAGCTCTTCCAGCGCCCAGTGAAGGCCGCGACCAAGCCATCGCGACCACTGGTCGCGGTGAAGAAAAATGGCAGCCCTAACGGGCTGCTATAAAAAGAAAAATGCAGAAAATAACAAGAGAGCTGCATGTGGCAGCAGTCCATCTCGCCGAAGACAGCAAGGAGGCTAGTCTTGGCTGCCTCTAAGGGTGATCCTTCACCCTTGTGCTCCTCCCAAACACAACTCCACATCACACAACACCAACACATCTCTAGTTTGCGATTACATCGAAGATTCGTCGGAGAGAAGACGAAGAATGAGGGAGGACGAATCCAAGCGGGAAACAAGCGGGTTTCGATTCTCGACTTCATCGAATGGGTTGTATTACTTCCCTTTTCCTATCTTTATGTTTAATCGATTGTATGAGTGATTAGATTTGTTGTTAGGTAGTTTTCGGAACTATGAACGGATTCGGATTTATTGACTACGAATATATTTTGTATATTATTTCATGATATTGTGAATGAGATTATTTGAGCATTATCTTATTGCGTTTGATTTATGGTGTTTTGCGATTGCGAGAGTAGATTGCATGCCCCGTGATGAGAACCGATTTGATATTTACTGTAAGAGATTATATTGATTTTGAGTGTATTATATTATTACTTTGTGTTCGATTATGGTGTTTTGCGATTGCGCAAGTATATTGCATGCCCTGTGATTAAAACCGATTTAATATTTATTGTAATATTATATGAGAAATCATTGAGATTGCAATCGAGCTTAATTGACTCTAAAATCAATACTGGGTCAGTTTTGATAAGAAATTACTTAATCAACCTAGGCATTAGATTAACTATGGTTTCCGATTAATTGCACTCTAGGATCAATAGGTGTGGTTGACCGAATTCACATACCATACCATTGCGGGAGCAATATAATGTGGTGTGGCCTTAGTTGAATTATTCTTATCATGTTAATAACGTGCTTCATAATAGTCAATATATTTCCTTATTCGGAATTAGAACCGAGAGACTACCTAGCATCATTTTCCATTTAATCCGTCTCGCTTTATTTTATTGCATTAGTAGTTAATTATATTTTAATTAAAAACCCAAAAACCAAAAACTTGATTTACTTTATCGCACTATTATAATCTCTAGTTTATAGAATTAGTTCCACCACTTCCTTGTGGATTCGACTCCGTACTCACGGAAATTTATTACTTCGACACATCCTGCACTTGGGATTTATTCCCACGCGTTTGAGCGTGTCAAGTTTTTGGCGCCGTTGCCGGGGAAGTGTTTCGGTAGCTTATTCTTTAAATTAGAGATTTTTAGGTTTTATTTTTTATTAGTTTTCTTGTTTTTAATTTTCTTTTGATTTATTTTTGTTTGTCAGGTGCTCGAGCCATTAGCCATGCAATCTAGACAGTCGCAAATGTTGGCCGCTAAGGCTAGGCAAAACCGCACACGGCTAGCTTGCTATATATGTGGAGTTGGTGGACACGGTTCTTCTGTGTGTCCATCCAGGAAGACTTTTCCGGAGTATGAGTATGAACAAGCACAGGCGCTTAATTATTATCCTCCGTGGTTAGGGAATTATCCATACTCCAACAATTATAATCCAGGATGGAGTAATTATCCAGACTCCTCTTGGAGAGATAATCAGCAGCAGTCATGGCAGTATCAGGAGTGCCAACAACAGAGTTGGTTTGAGCCACTGCATCAGTACCAGTACCAGCCCAATGCACAAAGTTATTTTGATCAACCGGGTGATCAATCATCTCAGCAGGTTCAAACATCAGAAGAGGACATGCTTGACAAACTCATGCAAAAGATGCAGCAAAACAATCAGATAACTGACAGAATAGAGGCACAACTCGGCCAACTGATCGAGGCATTGCAAAATAAAGTGCCAGAAGAGTTCCCCAACCAGCTAGAGCAAGCAGAGGAGATTACCATTCCTCTGAATGGTATGACAGTTACTGATAGGGTTGAGGATGAACTTTCTGATTCTGTTGATGTTACTGCAGGTACAGGTACTCAGCAGGTGAGAGTAGAGGCGAAAACAGGTTTGGGGGTTAAAACGGAAATCAAACCTAAAAAGGAGCCCAAACCCGTTTCGACGAAGCCACCTGATAACGGGACTAAATATGGAGATGATAAAGATTGCTTTAAATTGAAAAATCTATTCTCCTTATTATTTCAGGTCCATAGAGAGCATGTACAATCATGCAGGCATGAGCTGATTACAGGTCATGCAGAAAGCAAAGTCTGGGATGTATTTTGAGAGAAAGCTCGAGTACGACGTCTTGCCTAGACGTTAAATAAAGCACTAGAAGGGAGGTAACCCTTTATTTTTATTTTTATTTTTATCTTTATCTTTATTTTTATTTTTATTTTCATTTCTCATTGTTTTTATTGTGTTTTCATCATTTTCATTCAATTTTGCTTTTCCAATTGAAGTGTTATGCCTTGTGTTGAGAAAACGAAGTATGGGGGAGTGAGGTTGGATGAAGTGATAGTTGTGGATATTTAGGATTGTTAGTTGTGGATACTAGGACTGTTGTTCTGTGTTCATGTTTTGTGCGTTTTTATTATTTCCTTTGAATCCAGGATTTTAAACATTGAGGACAATGTTTATCTTAGGTTTGGGGGTATTTTATATTTTTATCTTTTGTGTGCTTTTGAGTCTTGTTGGTGTATATAGGCTGGAAACCTAGACTTTCCTCATACGCACTGCGTTTGGAAGACTTAGGTATAACAATGCCACGTACACCAGTTTTGAGTCTTTTATTGTATCTTTCATGTTTTGTGTTATTTGTTTTAGGATCGCAAATCATATGCATGCTTTACAGATAATTGAGTAATAATATGTAAATGCTTAGGTCATTTGAGTGTACAAAGTTGTTAACTAGAATAATGTCGGTAGTGTCTTTGCATCTAAACATATAAGTCTGACATCTTTGCATTGTAATATGTGAAAACTTCCAATTAGTAGTCCTGATTAATAGTGGAGACTACCTTTAGTGAGATTTTGAGCTTATTGCATATTCATTCTGAGGGAATTTTTGTTTCTACTCTTAAACACTTTCTTGAGCTTTATTGTCAGTAGATTGATCTCTATAGGTTTGCATTGGATGTTAATGAACTGCATTATAAAAATCTTGTATGTATGTTTTGAGTGTTCAGTTTAGTAGATTTTGGAGATATGATCCAGGCATTGTGTGTGAACTCCTAAATAGCTTGATTTCCTGTCCTTAAATTGTGTGCTTCCTATCCCATTCGCGGCCAAACACTCACATATTATCCTTTTATTGTATGAACTACATATCCAAAAATTCTAGCCGAAATTGTAAGACGTTACCTTTGACGCTTGGAAACTAGAGACAATTAAAGAGGGAATGTGTAAGTGTTGAGTGAGAAAAAAGGAGTGGAGTAGAAAAGATGAAATGGATGTGGAAATGTGCAAAAAAAAAAAATAATAATAATAATAGCCAACAGAAAAAAAAAAAATACATATATGAAAAGAGTTGGCTAAATGAGAAAAGAAGTATGATGCACAAAGTAAAAATTGAAAAAAGGGTTTGAAAAGAGGTTGAAGGTGAAAGGCGAGAAAAAGATTTGGAAGAAAAGTTGAATGAATTTGGTAGTCGTGAGAGAAAATGCACAAATTGAAAATTTTATGAAGTCTCTCAATAGGTTTCCAAGTGAGTTGAACCCGATTTCCATTCTTTTTGAGCCAATCACCCCAAAGCCCCATAGCAACCTGAAAAAGACTTGTTGATCTCCTTAGGAAGCTTAATTGTAATATTTGACATGTATGTATACTGATTTTTCTGTTCTTAGCATTTGATATCTTTCATGAGGTCCTTTGCTTAATATGTGCGTTCTTTCTAATTATTGATGCATACGACAAACTTTGAAATTCTTTGCTCATAAATTCCAGTCGTATGCAGTTGAAAGTGTGATTGCCTAGGTTCTGAGTGTCATTGAGTGAAAACTGGTGAGACTAGAGTCGAAGCGAATTACATCAGTGGTTTATTGGTATGGAAGGATTCACTATTGTAAATGTGTTGCGTGTCAGTGTCCTGTATGATATAGGGTGTATTAGACTAATTGACAGCATTTTAGATTTCTGATTTTGTGCTATTCTTAGGCATTTGTATTTGTGTATATACTTAATTTGATATTTAGCTTTGTATGTGGTTAGCTTAGGACGTTTGTGGGTATCGTAGCTGGTAAACCCTCACGAGACTATAACTCGTCCACTAGGGTCACCTAGGGGTTTAAAGGCTTATGGCACATGCTAAGTGCCATCGTTTCATCCTACGAAAATGGATATATCTTAGTTTGTTTTTGTTTGTTAAGTTTTAGTTTTGTTTTTGTTTTGCTTTTCATTGTGGTGTGTGCCAATTTGCTTGAGGACAAGCAAAAGATAGGTTTGGGGGTATTTGATCGATCAATATTTGTTATATATTTACGACCCCTAAACCATATCTTTTAATTGTATTCTTAAGTATTTTTGGTGCTTTTGATGTGTTTTCCTTGAGTTTGCAGGTTTAGGGACCTCAGTGATGATTTTGAATATTTATGGGGAAAACGTGTAAATTCAGTAACTTTGGGGAAGGGCATCTGAGAACTAATAGCAAACTGCTGGGGCGTAACTGCAATTTCGAAAAGTTTCACCAATTTAAGTGAAACGGTGCGTTTTGCACCAAGGGAATTGAGATTAAATGGAACGGCGTCGTTTTGGACCCTAAGAGTTGGTCCAAAACGACACCGTTTTGGCCAAAGAAGAAACCAAATTGCCATGCATGCGCGACCAGCACCTGCAGTCCAGCCCTCCTCGCGATGAAGACGAACCCGCGCCCAACCAGTGAGCAGCGCGAGCTCGACCGCGACCAGCATCTCCTCGCGGCGCAGCTTGCGGTGCAGAGGCAGCAGTGTCCAGTGAGCTGCGCGATGACCGAGCGCGACAGCTGCTAGCGTGGGGAGCTCGCGATGCAGAAACCTTAGCCGAACCAGACAACCAGTGAGCTTCGCGAGCTCTCTCGCGACCAGCCCCAGCTCGCGACCTCCGCCTTGCGACGATGGTGACCAGTCCAGCAGTGAGCATGGCGAGGAAGACCGCGACCACAGCAACTCGCGAGAAGCTCGCGATGAAGATGAACATGGCAGCAGTGGGCATGGCGAAGGGCAGCAGTGAAGGTGGCGACCAGTCCTTCCTCGCGATGCCGTTCGCGTCCAGCTCTTCCAGCGCCCAGTGAAGGCCGCGACCAAGCCATCGCGACCACTGGTCGCGATAGTGGTCGCGGTGAAGAAAAATGGCAGCCCTAACGGGCTGCTATAAAAAGAAAAATGCAGAAAATAACAAGAGAGCTGCATGTGGCAGCAGTCCATCTCGCCGAAGACAGCAAGGAGGCTAGTCTTGGCTGCCTCTAAGGGTGATCCTTCACCCTTGTGCTCCTCCCAAACACAACTCCACATCACACAACACCAACACATCTCTAGTTTGCGATTACATCGAAGATTCGTCGGAGAGAAGACGAAGAATGAGGGAGGACGAATCCAAGCGGGAAACAAGCGGGTTTCGATTCTCGACTTCATCGAATGGGTTGTATTACTTCCCTTTTCCTATCTTTATGTTTAATCGATTGTATGAGTGATTAGATTTGTTGTTAGGTAGTTTTCGGAACTATGAACGGATTCGGATTTATTGACTACGAATATATTTTGTATATTATTTCATGATATTGTGAATGAGATTATTTGAGCATTATCTTATTGCGTTTGATTTATGGTGTTTTGCGATTGCGAGAGTAGATTGCATGCCCCGTGATGAGAACCGATTTGATATTTACTGTAAGAGATTATATTGATTTTGAGTGTATTATATTATTACTTTGTGTTCGATTATGGTGTTTTGCGATTGCGCAAGTATATTGCATGCCCTGTGATTAAAACCGATTTAATATTTATTGTAATATTATATGAGAAATCATTGAGATTGCAATCGAGCTTAATTGACTCTAAAATCAATACTGGGTCAGTTTTGATAAGAAATTACTTAATCAACCTAGGCATTAGATTAACTATGGTTTCCGATTAATTGCACTCTAGGATCAATAGGTGTGGTTGACCGAATTCACATACCATACCATTGCGGGAGCAATATAATGTGGTGTGGCCTTAGTTGAATTATTCTTATCATGTTAATAACGTGCTTCATAATAGTCAATATATTTCCTTATTCGGAATTAGAACCGAGAGACTACCTAGCATCATTTTCCATTTAATCCGTCTCGCTTTATTTTATTGCATTAGTAGTTAATTATATTTTAATTAAAAACCCAAAAACCAAAAACTTGATTTACTTTATCGCACTATTATAATCTCTAGTTTATAGAATTAGTTCCACCACTTCCTTGTGGATTCGACTCCGTACTCACGGAAATTTATTACTTCGACACATCCTGCACTTGGGAGTACAGAGATGCACCAGATGTAATTGCTAGTATGATTTCTATTTTTGATACCACTGCAATTGCATTAATAGACCTAGGATCCACCCATTTATATGTTTGCGATGCATTGTTGAAACAACGGAATTTGAAACCTAAGCCTACAGAGTATGAGGTGGTAGTTAGTAATCCGATAGGCCACAGTGTGGTGGTAAATAGAGTGTATAGAAATTGTCATATTCGGATTCAGGAGTATGAATTTTCAGGTGATTTGATAGAGCTGCCATTTCGTGAGTTTGATGTTATCCTAGGCATGGATTGGCTATCCAGACACCAGGTAGTTATCGATTGTAGATTGAAACGGGTGATACTCAGAACTAATGATGGCACATAAATCACAGTAATGGGTGAAATGAGGGATTATCTCTCCAATGTAACTTCAGCTACTACAGTCTATAAACTGATCAAAAAGGGTTGTGAGGCTTATTTGGCCTAAGTAGTTGATTCCAAAAAAGTGATTCTAAAATTCAGAATATACCCACTGTGTGTGATTTCTCAGATGTATTTCCAGATGAGCTTTCTGGTTTACCACCTCAGAGAGAGGTTGAGTTTGTGATTGACGTGGTACTAGGTACTGCACCAGTATCAATAGCTCCTTACAGAATGGCACCAGCAGAGCTGAAAGAACTGAAGATACAGTTACAAGAATTACTGGATAGAGGATTCATCAGACCTAGTGTATTCCCGTGGGGAGCTCTAGTGTTATTTGTGAAAAAGAAGGATGGGTCACTAAGATTGTGCATCGATTATAGGTAGCTGAATAAACTTACTGTTAAGAATAAATATCTGTTGCCTAGAATCGATGACTTATTTGATCAGCTGAGAGGAGCTATCATCTTCTCAAAGATTGATCTCAGGTCAGGGTATCATCAACTGAGGATAAAAGATTCTGATATACCGAAAACAACATTCAGAACACGGTATGGGCACTATGAGTTTGTAGTGATGTTATTTGGGATGACAAATGCATCTGCAACCTTTATGGATCTAATGAACCGGATATTCCGATCGTACCTGGATCAGTTTGTGGTTGTGTTCATTGATGATATCTTGGTATACTCACAGACGACAGAGGACCATAACAGACACCTCAGAGTGGTATTGCAGATTCTGAGGGAGAAACAATTATATGGTAAACTGAGTAAATGTGAGTTCTGGTTGGTTGAAATTGTATTTTTGGGCCATATTGTGTCAGCAGAGGGCATTAAGGCAGATCCTAAAAAGGTTGAAGCAATTATGGAATGGAAGCCTCCAAAGAATGTAACAGAGATCAAGTTTCTTAGGCTTAGCAGGTTATTATCGACGGTTTGTGAAGGGATTCTCATCCATAGCAAGTCCGTTAACCAAGCTAATGTACAAAAATGTTAGATTTGAATGGAATGACAGGTGTCATGCATCATTTGACATGCTGAAGACAATGCTAGTAGAGGCTCCAGTCCTGATTCAGCCGGTTTCAGGTAAAGACTTTATGATATACAGTGATGTCTCACACAATGGTTTGGGTTGTGTGCTGATGCAGGAAGGCAAAGTGGCTGCATATGCGTCCAGACAGCTGAAAACTCATGAACAGAACTATCCTATACATGATCTGGAGCTTGCAACCATTGTATTTGCCTTGAAAATATGGATGCATTATCTGTATGGTGAAAAATATTACATATATTGTAACATCCACAGGTCGCGACGACGGTCGCGGTAGCGAAAAAAAATATAAAAAAAAGAAGAGGCTTCTCGCAGAAGCCAGAAAACAAAAACAGCAAGAAGAGAGAGAAGAGACCGAGAAAAGAAAAGAAAAAGAAGAAGAGAGAAAGAAGAAGAAAGAGAAGGAAGAAGAAGAGGAAGAAGAAGAAGAAGAAGGGAAGAGAAAAGAAAGAAAGGTGTAGGTGGAAGAGAAAGGAAAAAGGAAAGGAAAAGAAAATCGTAGAACTGCGACTTCTCGAACGAAAAACACGGATTCCAGGTTGGTGTACGTTTGTCTTCGGAATCGTTACGAAAAGTCTTTCGTTATTGTATGGTTTTCGTTTTCGTTTTCGTTTTCGTTTTCGTTGGAAACTTTCGTTTTCGATTATTCGTATGAAAAGTGTTTATTTTATATGAAAAATCGATGATTTATATATATATTGTTGATTTGTAATGATTTTCTGATAAGATCGCATTTGGATCGTGTTTACGAATATTTCGATTGTTATGATTTGTGAAAAATAATTGATTTAGTTGCTCGCAGTACTATTGTTTACGAGTTGTACTATATTGTGATTACTTGAAAATTGTTTATTGTAACGGTCCTAGGATACTTAGACATAGAAATGGATATAGGAGGTTGGTATACCAGCTGGGTTTTACTGAGCAGTACTGCGCCGATACTGATTGATATTGATGATATTCATGTACCTCCTCTTAGATTCGTCCAGAGGCTGGGAGACACGTACCTCCTCAGGATTCGTCCTGGGGGTTGGGAGCCATATACCTTCCCAAGGATTCGTTCCTGGGATAGGGAGTTATGTACCTCTCTAGGTTCCGTACCCACGGTCCTAGAGTTGGGAGACACGTACCACTCGTAGGATTCGTCCTCGGTGGGAGTTTGACCCATATTCCAGTCCTGTTATGTTTAGTATTCTAGTGGGCCAGATTTGAAGTGAATTGGAAAGTGAACTGAATGAATTTATGAATCGATTTTATATGTTACTTATATTGTGGAATTTAAAGTGCTTGGAAACTGTTTTACGATTTGATTTTAAAGTTAAATGGATTTATAAATTATAGAGTTAAAATATATATATATATATATATATATATATTGTGATATGTTTTCCATTTAAAAGTTATTTATGATTTTGCATATTGAGTTTATAGTACACCCACTAAGCTTTATGCTTAGCGCGTTAATTTTATTTCTAACGCGTAGGTACCAGGGATCCAGAAGAAGCTAAAGACTGAAGGAAGAAAGAGTTGCAGATCGAGTCACAGAATTACTACAGTTGGGTAGTTCTATTGTTATATATATATTTTTTGTAAGCATGCATATACAGTGAGTCTGTAAATATGTTTTGTAATCAATTATTTATGATTTCTGTCTTATATTGTTATTATGATTGTAAATATTAAAGTTTAATTTGTTTTATTTTATAAATTGTGATGGAAAGTCGCACTATACGGCAGAGTGCGTAAATGGTTGAAATGATATTGAAGTGTTTTAGTGTATTGTTGTGATTTGGGATTTTTATTTGAAAAACAGGTTTTGGGAAGTCCGAAAAACAAACGGAACTCTGCCGAATTTTCGTAAAAAGTTTATTTATTGCTATGGGCTCACAATGATTTTGAATTGTATATGAATTTAGAAAGTTTTGAAAGTCCGAGTAGCGCTCCCCGGGTCGGTCCTGCCGGGTCGGGTCGGGGGCAGGCCCGGCGGAGGCCCAGGGCGACCTGGGCGATTGCCCAGGGCCTCACTTTCAAGTGGGGCACCATCGGCCCAGATATTTTCAAATTTTATTTACTATTCTAAACCCAATAATACTATTCCAAGCCCAACAATATAAACTTAAGAACAGTTTTTATTGTTAGTTTTGGGCCCATTTAAACTTTGAACTCGGGACCTCTCGCACCAATGAGAGTAATATACCACCAGACCTAACCACTACACTTGGTTATTTTATTTATTTTAAATATAATAAACCATTAGATTAAAGTGCTATCCAAATTTTTTTAATAAGAAAAATTTAAATTTGGAATGTCCTGAGAATTGAACTCAGGACCTCCCACACCAAGGAGAGTACTATACCACCAGACCCAACCACCACACTTGGTTATTTTATTTATTTTAAATATAATAAACCATTGGAGTAAAGTGCTATCCAATTTTTTTATTTTTTTTGTTAGTTTTGGGCCCATTTAAACTTTGAACTCGGGACCTCTCGCACCAATGAGAGTAATATACCACCAGACCCAACCACTACACTTGGTTATTTTATTTATTTTAAATATAATAAACCATTAGATTAAGTGCTATCCAAATTTTTTTAATAAAAAAAATTTAAATTTGGAATGTCCTGAGAATTGAACTCAGGACCTCCCACACCAAGGAGAGTACTATACCACCAGACCCAACCACCACACTTGGTTATTTTATTTATTTTAAATATAATAAACCATTGGAGTAAAGTGCTATCCAATTTTTTTTAAAAAGAAAATTTTATAAATTTGGATGTCCTGAGAATTGAACTCGGGACCTCTCTCACCAAGGAGAGTACTATACCACCAGACCCAACCACCACACTTGGTTATTTTATTTATTTTAAATATAATAAACCATTAGAGTAAAGTGCTACCCAATTTTTTTTAATAAGAAAAATTTATATTTTGAATGTTATGAAACCTCTCGCACCAAGGAGAGTACTATACCACCAAACCCAACCACCACACTTGGTTATTTTATTTATTTTAAATATAATAAACCATTAGAGTAAAGTGCTATCCAATTTTTTTTAATAAGAAAAATTTAAATTTGGGATGTCCCGAGAATTGAAATCAGAACCTCCCGCACCAAGGAGAGTACTATACCACCAGACCCAACAACCACACTTCGTTATTTTATTTATTTTAACAATAATAAACCATTAGAGTAAAGTGCTACAGTATACTCCAGGCCTTTAAAAGTTTGACCCTTAGTCAAGGGCCACAAATTTTTTTTTTGGCCCAGGGCCTCAAAACTTTGTGAGCCGGCCCTGGTCGGGGGGTGTTACATATATACAGATCATAAGAGTCTGAAGTATCTGTCTACTCAAAGAGAGCTCAACTAAGACAGAGACGATGTATGAAATTGATTAAAGACTATGACTGTGTGATTGACTACCATCCAGGAAAAGCTAATATGGTAGTAGATGCTCTGAGCAGAAAAGTATTATTCGCCCTAAAAGTTATGAATGTTCAGTTACAATTGTATTAATATGAGTTTTACAATTGATGATAATGATTCCGTTTAATCATTTTTTTGTTGCCTACACATAATTCAATCTCCAATCCCATGTGGACAATAGCCACTACTATAGTGGGACTTATTAGTCTCGCCACACAACTTATCACTATTAAATTTCAAGCTCTTTTTTTTTTATTTTAATATTCTTGTTTTATTAAGTATTTATATATCAACTATTTAATTTATTTTAAAAATAATTTAAAATATTTATTATAAAATTTTAAAAATAATATTATTTAATATTAACTAAAAAGTAAGTATGACATATCTAATTTTAAATAGTTTTATCCATATTAAAAATATATTTTAAATTTTTTATAACAAATTTAATTTAAAATAAATTTATTTTAATTAATTTAAAATAAATTTATTTTAATCAAGAATTAATTTAACTAATTTTGCACTAAACAATCTCATACCATGTAAAACATAAAAACAACCATTTTCTAATGATGCACCATATCAAACATCAAACATAACTATTTTATTTTTAATTTTATACTATACAAAATAAAAAATAATATTATTTTTAATTTAATTTATATTATATTAAATACATTAAAATATTAATTCAATCCAAGACATATTTATAATTAAAATTGGGGTTAAGTAGGGGTGGATATTTTCAATTCAATTCACGAATTCGATCCGATCCAATTCGAAATTCTCGAATTGGGTCGGATTACTTTGTTATCCAATATCCTATTGTATTACTTTTTTACAACCCGAAAAAAATCGAATTGGTTCGGGTTATGTAATGAACCCGAATTGTCAACCCGATTTTGTTATCATATAAAATAAAAAGAAAATTTTCTCTAACCCTATTGCCTAACCCAAAAAATTCCTCCAGTACCCCCCCGATCATCTTCCTCAAGTCTCGCCAATCATCCTCACCCCCGCTCCCCGCCGGTCCCCAGTCCTACTGCTTTGCCTTGCCCTGCCCTCGCCAGTACTGTTGCCGCCAGTTTTCGTCGCCAGTCGTTGTAGCCCGGAGCCCCGCACCCTGTCGCCACAGCCTTCGTCGTCTTCCACTCTTCCTCGCCGGCCGCCGCACCTCGCTAGTACTGTTGCCGCAGATTTCCTTTCCAGTTGCCGCACCCTATCACCTCGCTTCATCGTCTTCCACTCTTCCTTGCCGGCCGCCGCACCTCGCCACTAGTAATCTCTGAACTTGTTCTTGGATTAATTTTGTTGTTTTGTCTGATTTGGTATTCAATTTTGCCTTGATTCAATTTCGCCACTAGAATGATCTCTGCAACCTGAGTCTCTCTGGTCTTGTGTGAAAAACTGGCATCACCTAAAACTAATTATAATTGCTTGCAATATATTCTATGATATGATAAGTTATGATGTATGTCCAGAGAAGCAACAATGGTTGTAGAACAATTTCCAGAAGTGATCGATGCTGGGTGGTGTCAATGGTAGTTATCTGAATTACAAGTTTCTTTGAAAAGCATAGTAGAGTGATGAATTCTTGGATATAGCAGGTCTACAATAGCCAACCACAAAGGAAATTAAAATTGATTGATTGCCAAATGGTTAGACTTTTGCATAGAAATGGCTATTAAATTGGATAATGCAGTTACCAATTAATGATGCATGCAGACAGGTGTGGTGAATTTGATAAAAAAAAAATTCAGACTTTAAACAAAAGAAGACATTTGCCACTAATAGAAATGAAATGTTGTTTTTGTGACTCTGTATGTGTTTGTGTGACTCAACACTCCGCCAGTATAGATGCTGCCATTCACAGTGTCTCTACCTCCATCCACATTAATTTGAAAATATTTACACGGCTGCACCCAAAAATACAATATGAAGTTAGAAAATATTTTATTGCTGTTCCTAATTGATGATTTGATTGAAAGACATGGTTACAATTGTATGTCTTGAGCATCAAAATGAGATAGAAATTGTCCAGTAGGTAGATGATTTATATTTTAAAGTCAATCCGACCAATCCGATTAAAGCAAACCGACCAATATTGGATTGGATTGGGTTGAAATTTATATTGGGCTGGATTGGGTAAAATTTTCTCAAACCGATTTTTATTGGATTGGATTGGGTTGACCTTCAACCCGACCCAATCTGAAAACGCCCACCCCCAGACCGTCTAAGTGGGTGCCAAATGCCGCTAATTCCAGCAAAGCAGAAACTAAATTAACAGGCCCAAATATGCGGTTGGGGCTGAGTCCAAATTGCTACTGGGCCAAGTGAGAATCATGAGTGATGTGGCGGGCAAGGAGGGAGAGACACGAGTGAAAAAAAAAACAAAAAAGCGCAAGGAGGAAAAAAGGAAAAAGAAAAAGAAAGAGCAAAGCGTATAAACTAGGCAACTAGCTAGGGGTGGGCTTTGCAAACCCAACCCGCGAATCCGATCCGACCCAACCCTAAATTACTGGGTTGGGTCGGATTACTTTACTAAAAAACCCTGTCAGGTTATTTTTATGTAACCCGAAACAAAATCGGGTTGGCTCAGGTTATATGATGATAACCCGAGCCAACCCCAATTTGTTAATATATATATATATAAAAATCTAATCTGCCTAAACACTCACCCCCAGTCACCCCGCCCCGCCGCTCCACCTTTACTGCCTTGTCCTCACACCCACTGCTCATGCTCATAGTCTTCATCGTCGGAGTCTTCGTCACCGCAGTATCCTCGCCGTACCCAGTGGAGTTAATATTCCTCGTCGCACCCTGTCGCCGCATTTCTCACCGTCTTCCTCGCCAGTTGTAAGTGTGCTAACATTTTTATGTAACCCAGCTTATCTGTTCAACATCTGATTAAAAACCGTGTCTGTAGTTAGTTGCTTATTGTTAGTTGCTGTGATCAGTTGATTATTGTTAGTTGCTGTGATAAGTTGATTATTGTTGATTAAAAACTCGCCAGTTGTAAGTTGATTATTGTTAGTTGCTGTGATAACAACACAGTTAGTGTAAATCCATCTCTGATCTGAAAAACTCACAATTGGGACAAATTACAAATACTAGTTTTGGTAAAAAAATCTAGTAAATAAGTTTGAAAAAAATATCAAAATCGTGTTTTTAAGTGCCTTGAGAGTTTATATGTGTATGTGTGCTGTTTGATTGATTTTCTTTACTGTGTTTATTAAAAAAAATTAGTTTTTTTCTCAGAATAATTTTTTTTTAATTAATCTCCATGCAAATTGGTTCTGCTTTCAATTGATTTACTTCATCTCCACTTATTTTCCTCTTGTTTATACCGATATTGTTTCAAAGCATTGTGTGTGTTGTTTTTAATATAGTATTTCATTTGCAGTTTTATACATTGAATTAAACTACAAAGGCTATTTAATTTTGATTTTATAACAATACATACTTTTTGGTACAATTTTTTTTTTTTTAGATTTTACTAATGTTGAATTAAGGTTGGATTACTAATAGTCATTACGGTTGTTGATAATTTATTACCTTTCTTAATTTTACAACTTTAATTACATATAATTGCACATGTAGTTAGATGGGTGCAAGTTTGAGAGGCAAGTGAAGCATACTACACCAAAAATGTTAAAAGACATTAAGTTACAAATTTAAACTTTCAGAAACAACTTGTAAAACCGAGTTCTGGTTTGCTTGCTGCTTATATAAAATCAAGTTCTCCTTATTCTGTGTTTCATGCTTGAAGTTAGAAATAATTTATGGGTGCTTTTGTTATTGCAACTTTGTGATGAATTAAATGAACAAATACATGATATTTATGCTATCAATTGGTTGTTGTTTGACTGCTTATTGTTTGAATGGTTGGTGACGATGAGAGGTTTTATTGCTTGTAAGATCCTGTATTTTATGAGACTAAATTTTGAATGTTGTTTGACGGTTTACTGTTTATTGTAGTCCTAGCATCTGTCATTCTCACTATCAATATCAAACTACTGGCTGCAAATGCATGTAATGTTTGATTATATAATGCTAAGATTGATATTTGATATAATATCGTGTTGAAAATTGTTATGAGAGTTGAAATTATAAGATTATGTAAAACTATTATTCATATTTGATGTAGCATTTGAGATTCGATGTAATATTTGTATTTTAACATAAGTTGTATGACTTTTTATTTTATTTTTGTTTTAAAGCCAACCCGACCAACCCGATCAACCTGAACACTCAATATTGGGTTGGGTTGGATTGAAATTTACGTTGGGTTGGATTGGGTTGAATTTTTCTCAATTCGATTTTTATTGGGTTGAGTTGGGCCAATCCGAAAACGCCCACCCCTACAACTAGCAAGGGAAGAGTACGCGGCCTTGAGGGAGAAAAGAGAGATAAGAGTGGCAACATACGCCGTCCGCCTTGAGAGGAAGGAGATTAACCAGAAACCACCTAAATTCACCCATAGAAGATGCCCCGTTCTAAGGCTTCTTCAAAGAAGCAGCAGAAGCAGCAAAAACAACGCGGTGTCGATTTCAAAGTAATTTATATATCAGCTCTCACTTTCTATTCTTCTTTAGACGTCCAAAAACTGATTAGTGTAATACTGTGTTTTCAACTTCTTTTTAGAAAATAAAAAGAAAGCTTGGCAGGAAGTTGCCGCCCGCGAAGAATGCCACTAATACTGAAATTAAGTCTAAAGGTAAGGACTCTTCTATTTCTAACTTTCGAATTTTAAACTATTGAAGTCAATTAACTGGCAGTATTGATGAAAATTTACACTCATGTTGTATTGTGAGCAGCGATTGTACTTCCTGAGCAAAGTGTGGCATCCGAGAAGGCAGGTTTAGCTCTTAGCAAGAAGGGCTTAACTTTAAAAGAGCTTCTTCAACAAACATCCCATCACAATGCAAAAGTTCGTAAAGGTAATCTATTATTTTTATTGAAATATGCTCTTAATTTGAAGAATTGACATTTGGGGGTCCAAGGACTCTTGATTGGTCCTTGGGGAAGTAATGCACCATTCCGTCGTTAAGAAGAAGTTCAATTTTTAACTCGAAGTAAGGGTTTATCCTTTTATTTTAAGGTGACAAGGTGTCCAGGACAAATATTTGGTATATTCAGATAAGTAGTTTATTTTCGAGAGTAGAAACCTAAGTTATGCAAGAGGGAAACATCAAACTTAATCTTCTTTACGGCTGACCAAAACTGTTACTTTCAAATGAGTAGTTTATTGGTTCTTTTAATCTTTAGGCTTTGCTGTTCTTGAATAAACAGTTGGTTTTCAACAATTTCATTCTTATTAATTTGTATGATTTATTGTTTGAAGCTAATTCTTTGGAAGTGAGTTGCTTTAAAGTTGTGTCCCTTTATTGATTAACATAGATTTTAGCAGCTATTATGATTATTTTCCGCTGTACTTAGTGGCAATATTGATGTTGGTTTCAAGTTTAATTCTTCTTGTAGATGCATTGCTGGGCATTAAAGATTTATTTCAAAGGTATCCAGAAGAGTTGAGGTTGCACAGATATGTTGTTATAGAAAAGTTACGTGAACGTATCAGTGACAATGACGGAGTTGTCAGAGAAACACTATTTCAACTACTTAAGACTCTGGTTTTCGCTGCATGTAAAGAGGTGATTCTACACAATTTTGTCTTAATACTTCCATTTTTGCTTGTGGTTACTATTCACTATTAAATCTAAAAAGACACTCTTCTTCATCTTGATTGCCAACTATGTATGATGCTAGATGCCCAAAGATGCATTATAACATATCTAATGCAATTGATTTGTTCTAACTAGTATTTTTATCTATTTGTATTAGCCGTTTTTGTACTTTTTGAAAGTATGCTGGTACAGAAAGAAACCTATGTTCTTTTCTTTCATACAACATATGATCCTTCCATTCGCTGTAGTTTTATTTACTATTTGGACTTGTTACAGAGCACATATATTATTTTTGCAGAGTAGATTATAGAAAGTGCTTAAATTTAAGTGTCCTTTAGTCAAATAATTATTTATGCAGAAGGCCAAAGAACATCTGTATAAATTGTCGGATGGATCAATAATGTTGTTCTTTTTCCCTATCTTCTAATAAGTGTTTTTGTTACTTTTCATACCATGTATCAAATATGTGTTATTGTCATTTAAGTAAAAACATACACTGGGTTAGAACACCCCCTTTTGGCTGCTCATTGCTTGCCTAAGGCTGGGATGGAAAGAGAATAAGAACTTCAATCTCAGGCCTTGGCAGGGGATGGAAGTTGATAGAGAAGAAGTTGGATTATTTTCCTTAGAGGTAGGGATCGGGGTGTTTTTAACTATGCTAACACGTATTCAATCTTTATTTTTTGTAAAACCTGAATTACATTTGAGACAAGGATTATGGCTTACACTATCTATAGGGTTGTATATACTCTGTAAATCCACACAATATGGTACTTAGTATTCTCTTCATCTTATTTTGTTAACCTCAGAGTTTACTATATGGGAAGTCAACTTCTGCCATCATATGAGATATTTGTCATTGTAATTGCAGTTATTTTTATATTCTTTACTTTAAGTGCCTATAGTTCTCCATTTCCTAATGGCTCTGCTCTTTTATTGTTTAGGATAATCAAGGACCTTTCGTTTCCTTAATGATGGCATATATATTTAATGCAATGACGCATTTAGCTTTTGATGTTCGGTTGATGGCTTTCAAGTTTTGCGACCTTGTTGTGCAGTACCATCCACCTTCTTTTTCCTTGTATGCTGAAAAGGTATCTATCTATTGTTCATGTCATAACTCCCTCTCTCTCTCTCTCACAATTAGTGAAGTCTAAATGGAATTTGGTTCTTTAAGTATGATTTCATGGTAGCTGTTTGAGAAGCCATATCTTGCCCTTAACATTTCGTAGACTCGTACTTCTATTGTTTTGGGAAGGAGGTTTCATAAGTTATGCATCCAATGATGAAGTTCTGCTAATACCTGACAAAACTGCATACTGTTTCTATATATTATTGATTCCAAAGATCAAGGTAGCAAGGAAATTTTTTATATAAGTGCATTTGGACTAGATGAGCTTGTTTGTTTTCTGCACAGTTGGGCTTTCTTGGATATTATACCTTTGATCTTAGGTGGCTTGCGTTTTCTGCATCATGGACCTTTTCCTTAAAGTTGTTATCTTTCTTTTAATACCAGACAATAATTTCTTGGTTTTTGTTTGTTGATGTTGCTTAAACAAAAAAAAAAAAAAATTGGAGTTCTTGGGCTTTTCTTTGTGAAAAAGGGAAAAATATGACTGTGATGAACTTTATTTTGTTGTCACCAGAAATTAAACATTTAATGGAATTTTTCCAGTTGACATATGTGCACATATAGTGGGTCAAATTCCACCGATCAATAAACATGGTAAGTTTCAATTTATTTTTTTTATAAAATTCTTCAAAAATTGCATGGTAGTGGAAAAAGAAGGAAGAGAATGACCTCACTCTCTCTGGTTTAAATTACTGTGGAATTTGCTAGGTTTCTTTGAAATAATATTCTGCTGTTTCTTTGTAGGTCGAATTGGTTGGACTTATATTTTAATTAATTATAAAGGGTTCTTTCTTCTATTACATTTTGCTTTGCAATATATCAGAATGGCATGGGGTGTCCTTCCCTCCCACTACACCACCCTTTCCTTTTCTTTTTTTTGTCCGTCTCCTTCATGACCTTTTGTTTTGGGATGCTACCAAGTCTTATTTCAAAATTTTCTGTTGATTCCTTTCAATGCATTGTTTTTTTGGTATATGTTTGAAAGTTTATCATTGGTTGTTTTTGTCAACAGATTCTTCAAAATTATGAAGATATTCTACGGCAAAACCAATGCTATTTGCAAGACAAGGGCAAGCTTAAAAGTGCTCTTGCTGGTTTGGTTCGCTGCTTGTTGCTTTTGCCTTGTAACAAGAGAAACATTGAGTCATGTGAAAAGGTATCTTCTAATTATTAATCACAGATGTACTGTCTGGCTTAAACATGTTGTGCTTTCCTCAGCTACCAGTGTTGTGGCTAGAAACTTTAGGAGGTTTTTTGCATCTTCAGCCAAACTTGACTATTCCTTCTTATTTATATAACGTTCACACTATATCTTTTGTTGTTATTGTTGTTTATCTTTGTTCTTATAGTATGTTGTGAAAAACTTAAACTCTTTGAAGTTACAATTTTTTGAAACTTCAAGTTGCTTGTATTAGTTGCTTCTGGATTCTTCCTTTTTTAGACTCTTGAAATTTCATTCTCTAGAAACCCAAAGTGTGGTTTCTTTTTCAGAGAACAATATTGAAGAATTAACTTAACCTCTTAATCATATTTATCAGATGATATAATTCTTTGCGAGTACACTAAAAGAATAACATATGCCTTGATGTGTGACCACACATTCTCATGTCTCTTGATTGTCAAGCCCTCTTTCTTCTATTCTATTCAGCTTTTGATATTCTCTCTCTTAATCTCATAGAATTTCACTGGACAAAGGATATTGCATGCTTTTGAGCCAGATGTGCCTACGGAATCTGCTGGTACGGAAGAACATCTTACCTTTTCTCTTAATTTTGTTATTTGATGTATCCCGTCCAAATTAGTAATCAGTTGTTGGAATATGGTGATATTTTACTGTTAGCATTAATTAAAGTGCGTAATCATGTTCTAATGATAACATGAGTTGCGTGAATATTCTATTTTACTAGATATTTAGTAACAGGTCTTAGTTTTGTTTCATGTTTTGTTGGTTTGCATTGCAATGGAGTGCCTTGCATGTGGTATTGTTTTTAGTAAAGGAGAAAAGTTACTTTCATAACTGATAATTATTGTCAAATAGCATAAATTTACTCGGAGAAATAAGTGATCATGTCACGAATCACGATCATTCTTCATTCTATTTTTGGGTGGAAACAAGACAGTTATGCTGTCGTTGTCCGATCTTATGTATTTCTGTCTTTGTAGGCTTTTCTCTCATCATCAAGAAACCAAAGGATCTTGTGCCAGTTTTAGTCAATTGTTTCCAAGAATTTATTCCGTTGGTTCATAGTATGCTGTTACTTGATGCACAGTCATTTGATTGTATGCATTATATACTTCAGTGCATAGATCTTGCAGTCGGGTTTGTTGTTTATGGAATTCGCCAGGGTAAACCAGCCCTTCATGGAGGACCTGATGTGGCAGTCTGGGATCAAACTATTTCATCAGTATTGTTGAAGAGGTTTTTCAATGTGTTTCCCCTAAATGCAACACATAACCTATCTGAAAAGGTATTATCTTGGTGTAACTTTTGACATTTTTTTTTCATATTCATTACTTCTTTTATTTCATGAGGGATCTTAAATTTACAATTTCATTATGGGTCTGTATTAACTGCTCTCCTGAAGTAAGAGATTTCGCTAATTGTTCTTTTATATACTTGGCAGTTCGATGATAGATTCTTTATCTTGAACATTGTGATGGCGCAAATATTTTTGCATTATAGCGAATGGATCTGCCCTTCTGCTGTTTTGTTGGAGAAGTTTCTAGAATTTATTGAAGTTGCGCTTCTTGGCAAGGTCTGATTCTTTCATCACTATATTTCTAGAATTTCCCAAAGAAAAATGGTTTGAATTGTGAAATTGCAGTAGAGAAAATATTCTCAGGATGATACTTGTAACAAGCTCCATTCACGGAGTCTTATTTTTGTTGTGCTTCATGCCAGCAATATTGATGTTGCTGTGCTTTAGAACTCAGTTCATAGTAGAATAGAAGTTGGAGCTTTCTTGAAGCTCTCTGATGCTGCTAGAGGGGATAATCATTATAGAGAAGAAGCTGCTGGAGAAGGGTTAATCTGATAGTTATTGTAGATATTCTAATGTGCACATATCCAAGCATGATGGTTCACAATCAAATCTAAATACCTGGGATGATTATGAATTGTAATAAATTTATAGGTTAAGGGGTTGTTAAGCGATTTAAAACTGGAAGGAAATTTTCAATTTCTTATGGAAATGGAATTAAAATTTAAATAGACTTATGATCTAAAGGTATTCATTGATAATAGTTGAACATAAGAGACTTATCAATTGATTCCACTTCATTAATGGAATCCAGTAAAAATATCATAAAAAAATAGGAGCACCGGCACCTTCTTGGCAAACACAGACTTTAGCTCTATATTTGGTTGGTCTATACTGCAGAATAGTCTCTGGATATTACTAAATAAAAAATTTTCAATAATATATTTTATGGGAATCAGATTAAATTGCTTGGAAGGAAGAAGTAAGTTACTTACACAATTTACCCCCAAAAAGATTGTTGTCCCTATTTACAAAATGAATTTTGGTGGGAATTAAAAATTACGTGTTTTCTTTATCATATTTTTTTGTTAATATAATTTGTGACTTTGTATCTATTTGTAAGCTGTTGAGCTATTCAATAAATCTTATAATGAAAGACATTCGAATAGATTTGATTTGGATTTATGACTCTGCAGATCTGCAGTGACACACGGTCTGGTAAAGCAGTCTGGGAAAAACATGTTCTTTCATTGCTGCCTTTTATTCCAAAACTTGTACGCCAAGTGTCAAGTGATTGGAAGTCTCGTCTTCTCCAGGTTTCACTTGTTCTTTCTCAAGAATTATTTGATCATTGAGAGCTTGTTTCAGAAAATTGTATTACTTGAATTTCCTTTTTATCAAGTTTCTTCCATTTCCTAACAAAAAAACAAAAAGATTGACTGTTCTTTCACTATGGGTGTTTGCATGGTTTTGGATTTTGTTCTCAAAGATCTTGAAGTCCCAAGAGATGCATGACTATCAGTAAAAGTTTATGGTCCTAACCAAAACATTATTGCAGGCATTTACCAAGACATTTGAGGATTGCAGTCCGGATTCTTCACTTAAGTTGGCATGCCTTTCTGCAATTGAGGAAATGCTTGTTCCTGTAATTTCTTTGTCTCTCCATTATCACTGTTCTCACACCCTCTTCCCTTCCCCCAACCAAAGTTTAAAGAAAAAGAAAAATTAACACACGTTTTCTATTAAACTACAGACAGATCAGATGGTGTGTCCAGATTCAAGCGATCCCTTATTTGAACATCAGATTATCTGGATAAGAGCTCTGCCCGTGTTTCTAATCCTCCTAGATGATAAGCACCCATCCTCCTCCCAGGTTGTTATCTGCTTAACGTTTTGAACTTGTCTTGCTGTTCTGTTTGGGCAGAAGATTTTAAATGTGAATCTGGACAAGATCCAGCACTTTTCTTTATTCTAATTATGATTATTCTACCAGTCACCATTTCATCATTTAATTTCAAACATGAGTAACCTTTTCCCTAAAACTGGAATGCTCCCTGCAGGTTGTGTTACACCTTCTACTTCGCCTGGGACAACGTGCTTGTGTGAATTCTTCCTTTGCCTGGGAATATGATAATATTCAGTATTCACTTTGTAAGTTTTACGGCTCGTGTCAAGAGGAAGGTATGAATTAATGAAATTTGTATTGTTTTTGACATCTCTGAGCATTATGACTCAGCTTCTCATCATAGTTTTCCTTCTCTTACAGGAGGGATATGTTACGGTCCTTTCATAAGGCTTCCCAGGGATTCTCAGGAACTGTCTGTCTGTGGCCTTTATTATTTCTCTTACTTGGATCAGTTGTCACTGAATTCAATAGCTTGTTGTTGTCTATGTAAGAATCAGTATGTTGCATATTTTTTGGTTTGAGCTTTCAGGTATTTAACAATGCTGTAACTTAAATAACCGAGTCAACCATATTCTTTTCATTGCATTTCAGAATTTTGATTAATATTTCACATAATGATTGACAAGAAGGAAACCTTTTTTGCGGTTGAATGACAGTACTTGAAATTGAAACAGCTCCACTTAAATTTCCACAATTCTCCCTAGATTTGGTGTTGTATGTGATCCATATACAGTGTAAAGGGATTCTGCTGTCTCTGTTTTTCAGTAAATGACATGATCATGAAAGTGCCCAAGATACTATAAGGGAGAACTTCGCTTTTTCTATTCACTATCATGACATTTATTTGTTTGTTGATATCTTCTTTACCTGTATATTGCAGGTCCTGAGTTGGAGCCGTTTGTATTATTTCGAATTATAGAAGTTCTGCATTCATCTTTCAATAATGGACATATCCAGATTGCTGACCACATAAGCTTCTTCGTCACTTTACTCTCTCGGTTTAAAGTTTTTCCTGGTACCGAACATACATAAGTTCTTTGGTCAACCCTTTTTTTGTTTATGTTTATCAGATCCACATTCATTTTCCTTAATTAACTTTTTAACCTTTTTATCTAATATTTCATGGTACATGTGCCAGTAGGGATCTATGAAATTTCAATTTAGCATGCTTTAATATCTTTTGTGGTACTAACTTTTTAAGAATTATGAAGTTAATTTTGGAAAAGTTTTGTTGGTAATAAGCCTTAAGTGGATAAAGAAAAATCTTGTAAATTTGTTTACGTTAACTTAATTCTGAAAAAGTAGGTTGAGATCAATTATCTATCAAAAACATGCTCGAAAATTCCATGGCACATTTGAAGTAGTTTAGTCAATAATGATTTTCTTGAACTGCAACTATTTACTAGCTGTTATTCATTTTGTCCCTTCTTTAATATCTCTACTGAAGGTTTTCACTTTGTTCCTTCAATGTCTCTAGTATTGGTGAGAGAGCTCATTTTATTCTGATGGACTGTGGTTCATGACTAATTAATATCTATTTGAATGTGATGGGGGATTTGACATTTGCAGAAAATATATATCCTGTTGTTGAGAATGATGTGAAGATCTCAAATCGTGGGACTTTTAAGTTGCTCACCAATGCTGTCTGCTTATGCCTGTCACAGATGGGTGATGATTCTCTTGTTTTTCAGCTACTAGAGAAAGTAATACTTGACCAACTAGTAAGTTGTGGCTAAGATGTTGTCATGTATTAGTGTTTCTCTCTCTTCATTGATGATCTCTCAACTTTTGTTCTGAGGAACTTGTGACATGTTATTTAGTGTAATTAATACTAATTTATAGTTTATCTTTTGGTCAACTGATGGTTGGTCTTCTTAAAGTTCTAGAAACATAAAGCCCTTACAGTGACATTTATTTTCATGTTGCAGTTATCAAAACCACCTCTAGATAATGCATGTGCCATGCTCAGAATGCTTGTTATGCTAGACTCTAAACCCACAAGACTTTCTGAACAGAGTATCATCACTCTAAGCAAATACCTTTCAGGGTATCTAATTGATGTTGGCCATGTAAGTATCTTTTAAATAATTTCATACTTTCTTTTCTTAACTTGTCTGGTTGTCTTGAGGGTGATATTTCTTGGATAACCTTATGAATTGTCATATTGAAACTTACTGAGTTCTACTAGAGGTTCTTTGGTGCACAAGGATGCACTGGCATGTCATTTGCTTATGGCAGGAAACCATACAGCCTTTTCCTTTATCTTTATCCTTCTCATGCTTTTCCTTTCTCGAATTGCAGGGTTCTTCTCCTTAAATTCATTAATTTTTAGGACCAGTTCTTATAAGAAAATTAAGGGCATTACTTAGGTTTTCGATGGGTCTAATTGTCATTGGTTATAAATTATAATGGTAGCGAGAACATCCAACTTACCTTAGCACAGTTTGTTTGCAACCTGATTATGTGACAACAATATATCTCAGAATCCTTCTGATTCTACACTGGAAAACATATTTGCTCTCTGCATTTTTTATTGTAAATGTATTCAACTGTGAGAATTGAGTTTTGGATCTTTTGGCTACTCACAGAGTTTTGGATCTTTTGGCTATGTAGTAATTATGCATGCATTCATTTTGTTTGTGTGGATAGAAACGGTGCAACATTTTCAACATAAGAATATTGAAAAGAAAGGATGTCAGACGTACGTTATGTGGTTGGCACATGCCATGTTATCAATAGTATTATTGTGGTGGATTTGTGTATTTAAGATGCAGTTAAAGTTGATGTGGGTGACACTTGATTGCTTATTGTCACCTATAGGTTGGAGATTCGTAAGGATATAATTGAAATGAAGAATTTATGATTGGAAGTACATTGTCAGTGCTCTGGTTATAGGATATTTTTCTAAGCAAAACTTAAGGTGGCAAAGTGGGACATTAAGCAAAATATATTGAAAATATTTTTAGTATCTTGCTGTCCTAATTCCATAATTGTATTCGGTTATTTTGTATTATTTTTCAAGATAGGGAAATTCACTGTTGTCATGCTTCCGAAGTTTTGCTAATTATGTTAAGAGAGGCACGAGAAATTTTTTATTTTTACTGACCATAAATCTGCTTTGTGCAGTGTATTCCAGAAGATGATGATGATGACACCACTGAATCTGCTCTTATACAAACATGTTATTACTTCTTTTTGCCGTGCTTTTTCCTGTTTGATAGGAGCCACAAGCTTCTGAAGCTTGCATTGAACATGATGGGATCACTAATAACTGAAAGTACCACGTCACCTTTATCGCAAAATTACATTCAGTATGCAATGGACCGTTCAAATAGGATAAATGCAATTGTTTCTACCCTTCTATTGATGCATAAGGATGCTAAAGTTAAGACTATTATTTCTTTATTCAAGGTGGAGATGGTCAATATTTTGCAGATTATACACTCTTTGCAGGTATATCATTTTGCATCTTAAATATAATATATGCTATCTGCAAATTATATCTACTTTTTCTAGTTTCTTGTTGAATATTCATCATTGTTTTAACAAGTCCTGAAATTTGAAAGAAACAAAGCAAAGAGGACCAGTGTCCATTATATGATTGAATACTCAACACCATTTTTTGTGTATGTACTCTTGTATGCTTGATAACTTTGTGGGACTTGTGATTTTTGTAGCCCTATGTTGAATCAATAGCAAATCTTTTATAAAAATTTGAATGGCAACTCTAATTGGAAATGTTATCTCATTTTAAGCTCTGGACATCAAAGTAAATCTGGCATGCATGACATGAATGGAATGAATATGTGATCTTCTGTTATTTGCTGTAAGAATAAAACTTTTTAATTATGTTTTCTGATGCCCCATAAATACAATTTTTATGATAGCTATATAAACACTATTTCTATGCTGGCTATATCTCCTACATATGGTTAGATCTGGCTTGGAAGAAACCTAGATTGTACACAGATTAGTGCTGGGTAGTTAGCTTTTGAAATTCTTAACACAATTTTTATTTTCAACAAACAACAATGAATTAGCTTGATATCACAGTTCATGTGATTTAGTTTTAGTTCACATGTTTTTTAGTCAGAAACTAGGATTTCCTCTCTTATTCTGAAATTATATTTATGTACTCTTAGGTACCCTACTGGTTCACTATCACTGTAACAAATTTTTATGAGCAATTAAATTTAGTCTCTTTTCTTTGTTTATACAGTCTTCTGAGGAAGCCAACATGAACATTGAAGAAAGGCACAAAATACAATGTGCATATGATCAACTGAAGATCATTACAGGTGTGTTGCGGAATGAACTGCCAGCAATTTAGAAGGATGTTTGTAACCCAAGCTAGTTTGCCGGTGAGTATTCTAACTCAAATCTTCTTTAATATTATCTTTGGGTTTTGTCCTTATTAATTTGTATTTAGAATTAACTTTTGAAGGGACAAGGGAGTGGAAAAGAACAAATGCTGTGTGTGTGCATGCGTATGTGCATGCTTGCAGCCGTCTAAAACTTAAGCCAATTGATCTCAAGTATATCAATTGTTCCAAATTTGTTGGTGGCTCTGTTGCCCTTGTAACAGTTTTTGTAAATGTTTATTTCATTGTTTTGCATCTAAATTGAATATTTGGATCTTCAGTTTCCCTCATATTCTTCATTGCGGTCTTTGCACAATTTGGAAATATTTGTTAGGAGAAATGATGCAGATTATGTGCTAATTTCTTAAAGAATTCCTTAAAGTTGAAAATTTTGATATAATTTCATTCCACTTGATAATGAGATGGCCTTGGATTATATCATTTTTTTTTTCACCTTCAAGCAAGTTGGTGTTTCCTTTCAGCTGATGTATTAAGGAGTTTGAAGATGTGTTCAAAGATGAATAATCTTCTATAGCTCTAGATTTTGTATCCTCATACATAGCTCCTTTATTTGTGTTAAATTGACAACAAGAGCACACTTCTCTGGGCTGTTTAAATTGCTTTAAGATTTCAGGGTGAAGCTTAATATCTATGTTGACTTGTGTATTCCCTGTCTTCACAGCCATGTGTATTTTTGAGATGGAGGGTTTTGAAGATCACACGAGCTGTCAATCAAAAGGAATGCGGGTCACCTAAGAGCTTCAAGAATGGGACGTCCACTGGTAGGGCTATGAACCATCTGGTGCTGATATTCATCGGATTCAGCTCAATTTAGTATATCAATGCAGCAGTCTATAGTTCAACTCTTCAGTGGCTTGCACAGTTGCACATCGGCAATTTTGGTATCTATAGCACAGATGACGCTCCAGAGTTAGGATAGAAAAAGGCAGGTATTCGGCATTGTAGATTGTACAGTTAAAGAGAATCACGTGAAGGGGAATTTTTGTATGGTTAGCCATTATATAAGTAATTAGTTCCGTCCACTCCACGCCTTTGTGATGGATTTTTGCCGAATATATGTTATGAAACCAACTTGTAACAGTGAGTAGAAGACGGTTGATTATGGAGATGGAAATCAATTTTCAAAGAGTTTGAATCCTTCACATTGTGAATCGCAATTTAAAAATTTATTAAACTGAAAATAGAATATATATATATATATATATATATATATATATTGAGAGAATGATGCCTACCAAATTTATTATATGATAATTTATTAATGGATATATATTTAATAATAATTTCATTCACTTGTTATAGGTTGTAATCAAGATGGATGTGTAACGTTACTATTTTTTTATTACACTTATATTATATTTTTGATATTAAAGTTTGTTTGGGACGGCCTCGCAAAGTCCTTCGCATTATTTAGTATTTACATTTGAGTTTGTGGCACAATTTTATTTTTACATGTAATGTGGTAGAATACAATTAAAAGGTCCTACAAAATCCATCTAAGTTTTTCTCACTGATTGCAAATGGAAAGACAATAATTAATGTCATTTTGACAAAACTGGACATATATATAAGTTAACATAGAGATTTGTAGATTCAATTCATCTCTAAAAATAATTATCCCTTACAGATAAATTTTTATTAAAAAGAGTTGGATATGACAGAAAAAAAATAACTAAAATAAATGTAAAAAATAGAAAATATCAAGTTTTTTAGAGATCTTAATTTTTTATTATTTAAAATTTAAAATTGTATATTAAAGAATAAAATATCTTCACTTTATTAGACTTAACAAGAGCCAACTGCCGGGTTATTACCGAATTAATGGATAATAGGAGGGTTTTCATTAAAATTTAAAACTACAAAGGTTATTTTTAGAGATGGGTTTCATATGGGTTTTGCAAATCTCCAAACAATATGTAGATGCAGTTGATGTGCTCCAACTCCGAATCCAACCAAATCGGGTTCGCCCAAAATTACCCGGTTGCAAAAGCATACGCTGGCGGGAAAGTTTTTAAACTTAAATATCTTAAAAATCGTTTAGCGCAAAAAATTCACACCACCTAAAACTCTCTTTCTCTTTCTTTTCCAAAAAAAAAAAAAAAAAACCCAAAGAGATAAATCCAAAGTCTAACGACTGATGCAACCCAAAATCAGTTCCTTCTTCAATCCTTCTTCTTCTTCTTCTTCGAGTGCGCCACCTCTGGTTTCTAAGGTTGAAGACAATGAGTTGGCGAATTGGGAGAAGAAGGAACACATAGTCGTTAACACTTACAAGCGTAGGGTCCAAAGTCTGATGGGTATGCTTCTTTTCGATGTCATTCTACTTTTGGATTTTTGTTTCGGAATTGTCCTGATTGCTCATTACTTGGTTGTCACTTTGTGTTTTATGTTCATTTGATTTTAATACAAGAGAAATTGCTAGTATCAAATAACACGAAACGTAACTTTTGGATAATTGCAATTTATTGGGTCTGACTAATTCATTTTTTTCATTTTTGGTTGATTTATTTATCTACGACCAACAACGTATTTTTTTTTTTTTTCATCTTGCTAACTTGGGTTTGTTCCTCAATCTAGTGATTGTATATATTAGTATCACGACTCTGGAAATCTTACTTTTGAGCGGTTTTTAGGGTTTCACTTGATGGGAGTAAAGAGTCACTCAGTGGTGCACTAAAGAAACCCACATCAATGGATTTGTGTTTGAAACCACAATTGAAAACACTGAATAAGAAGAGAAGTTATGCACAGTTTCATTTGGAGCTAGGTCAATCTGATTTTCTTCTTCACACGTGTTTTACGTGTGGAGTCAAGTATGCTCCTGGTTATGCAGGTGACGAAAAGGCTCACAAGACCTTTCACAATGATTACACTCTCGGGATTCAATTCAGGGTTCATTTTTATAAATCCTCTTTTTAATCATGTTTTTTGGGTTTGCTCTGATGCTTGTTTGACCGCGTTGTTAACTTATTTCATCAGGGTTGGCGCAACGAAAGGGTTATTCATATGCCTTGTGTTGAAGGAGGGCGTATTGTTTTGGTGTTAGATTGTGATTCTCCTGCTCAGATGAATAAGGTTCGACAGTTGGATTTTTTTCTTTTAGTTCACGGTTGTTACTTGATATCAAGAGAAAACAAATATACACTGTTTGATGTTTGTAAGAGATCTTAATGGGGATTCTACTTAGATTTGCAGGTTCAACAGGTCGTGAAGAGGATGGAGATCGAGCTTGGCACTGGATGGATCTTTCATAAGCTCTGTAAGGTATCCTTATTGTATTCAAATATTTTATGAATTACCCACAAGTTGTGTAAATGCATTTAGTATACCCAATAAATTGTTTGCAAAATTTGCTGAAATTGCCAAATGGTTCTCTGTAATCAAAATTTTGTATAAGCATTTGGTTGCTCTTGAGATTTTTATTATTATTATTACTATTATTATTACTTTGCAGTAGCATTATACATCAATTTATTCCTCAGTGCTTTGTGTAAATTTTAGTGCCGTTATTAGCTTCGATCTCCTTGTTCTATGTATACCAAATTCTCCATTGTTTATGAAGTTGACTATGACTAATTCATGATTTTTGTTGCAGTTTGTATTCTTGAATTGAGTTGTTGATCACTTTCATCTTCACCGTTTCTCACTCATTCCAATCTTTGCAGGTGTATCTGTTTATTTCCTCACAGAGGATCGCCGGCTGTTTAGTTGTGGAACCAATAAAGGAAGCATTCAAAGTCTTATCAGGAACAGTTGATGAAAGAACTCATGTTACTAGCACGAAGAAAACAAGTGTAAACTTAGCCACCCTCCAATTTGGGGAAATTATGTTACAGAGAGAAGTCGTGAAAAAAGGTTCTTCTGTTAATTGCGCTAAAATATTGGATGGCAATCACAATGGAGCCATTTTCTGTGAAAAGGAAACGATGCCTGCTGTATGTGGCATCAGAGCCATATGGGTCAGTCCCTCTAACAGAAGAAAAGGCATTGCTAGTCAATTGTTGGATGCTGTCAGGTAAATTCATGTACTTAGTTCAATGACTATACAATATGTTGTCAATAAATTTCATGATAAAGATTGATTTTTAGATATTTTATCTTGTTACAATTGTGAAATGCTTTGATACTCTTCCAATAATATGTAAAATCTTGAATCGGTTGCTTTTCTTATGGGATGTCAATTTGGTATGTGTTGTTCAGCTTGTCATCTCATTTAATTTTGTTATAAATCCATTTCAGGAGAAGTTTTTGCATGGGATTTGTTGTTGAAAAATCCCAGTTAGCATTCTCTCAGCCAAGTTCAGCCGGACAAGCGTTGGCATCCAATTATTTCGGAACTGGATCTTTCTTGGTATACAAGCCTGAAAAATTGGCCTGTTAAATGTAGTAACCCTTTCACTGATGTTTTGTCTAGCACAACTTTAGTGTTGATTTTTTTTTTTGGGTAATTGAAATTTCTTTTGCTTTTTTTACAACATTTTCTCAAGACTCTTACATAATTCAATGTGGACCACGAGTAGGTGATAATTACAGTAAATAAGTCTTTTTCGTAATAGATAAGGAATTTTACGCCAGCGAAGATGGAGAGATTCTGTAGCCCAAATTAAGAGTAATGAAACTCATAAACCATGTAAGAGAAATAAAAATTTACTACCATGGACAATTATTTTTGTTTCTGATTAAAGGGCATTTCCTTTAATCCATGTATTTCACATTTTGACATTTTGGTAGCTATCAAAAAAATTTAAAAAAACCAAAGGACATAAATATTCAACCTCAAAAGCAGTCACCAAGTATTACATAAATCACCTCTCATAATAAAAACTTGTCTCGGCAAGGACCGTTTTCATTTTCTGAGAAAATTTTGTCAAATCACCTCACGTTAAATTTAGAAGATTGATTGTCCAAAAAAAATTCCTTCATCTGCATCCACCAAAAAATAGGGACTAAATATCTTCAGAACTTGTTCATAGACTGGCCTCTTGAAATCCATTGTCTGGTCAATAAAAGTTTAAAACATGAGGGGCAAAAATGACACCAAGCCTCTTAATATACCAAGTTCATCCCAAAATCTAAATAATAGTTGAGTAGTAAGATTTACACACAAGCTCCAAAATTTGCTCAAGATACATCCATGACCACTCATCGAACTCTGGCAATTCAGCCCCATCGCCCAAGAGATTTATATCTTCCTCCTTTCCAATGAACTTAAAAAGAAACTTGTTTCCCCGTGAGTAATAAACAACTTAGGTGGGCTATGTAACATTTACCAGAAACAAACCTCTGTTTCTCCATGACTAACCTAAAACAAAGCCAAGAATTGACTAGACAAGCATCTAGCACAGTGCAGACCCAGAGATCATGAAATCCTATCTCGCACAACTAATCAAGACCTACTGGAAATACTTTGAAGATGGAAATAATTCCTTCTTGTCCATTTATGCAGGTGACATTGAATGCAACGTAGAAAACGTAATTCATACTTCAGGTCCATGCATTAAGAAAAATTAACCACTAGACATAACAGGGATAAGTTCTTATAGCAAGAAAAATCATTATTAAAGAAGGGAAGACAAAATCAGGGACAGTCAATTATTTGAGGACAAAATAAATTCAATATCCACTCAATCAAGGTTCACTTAGAAACTTATCAGATGTCGAAACTTTAAACCAACCATGCAATACACATAATTTCTAGGTACCCAACAAGGATAATGAAAGTAGAGAAACTGATGCGAAAAGGCAAACTGAAAGAAAGTTATGATAAGCAACACTATTGCAGTCAACCCAAGTGACTCCACAAGATGCACTCATTTAAGAGAAAGAAGGAATCCCTACCACTTCTATGCTTGACCTTTGTAATTTGTTCCCCATCGACGACTAAGTTTATATTTGACTTTAAGTGGGTAATCATAAGTCAGCCAAAAAGGTGTCTACATAACAATATAAAGAATCAGTCTGGTGAGAGAAGTAATAGTGAGACTTAAATTCATCCTTTTAGATGTGATACAAGATTCCGAGAACACAAGCTATAAGATTCATATATAACAAAGATGACCTAAACACACCTCTGCAAAAAATTCAGCTGAAGTAACACTTGTTTCTTCTCTCAATTCTCTCATGGCCGTGGGGATTTTAATTTAAGTGGGTAATCATGGGGTGACCCAAATTTTTGTACCCCTGACCCGAAGCATAAATTTATGCTTCACATGAAAAAAATTAAAATGGATAGCAACTTTCAACAAAAGAAAAAAAAGAAGTAAAAATTGCACAAACTCCTTCCATTTTAGGTAATAGTGCACGCCACAACTTTATTATAATTGTACAAACACCGATAGAATCTGTTGATCATAGTTTTTAACGTTTCACATTGTAAAAATAAGAATAAATATTCATTGATGCTGCTAGGGATGGTAAAAATCCCCAACCCATCCCAAACCTGTAGGTACCCACTCCGTTTGGTGCGAGTATGGAACACTACTTCCGGATAATGGATCAAGATCGGGTCAAATTATTTGACCTGGCCGGGTAATGGGGTCAGGTGTTTTTGACCCGTTTGACGCGTTAAATTATTTATTAAAAAAAAAACTTATCCTAAATCTAATTCTCAGCTCTCATCCCACTTCTCACGCATCCTTGCCTACCACACGGTCCACACTGCTCATTCTCTCACTTTTTGGCCTTTAGTATTTGGTTATCTCTCTACCGCCGCACCCTCACTTTTGTTTGCCGGTGGTCGATCTTCACCTCTCTCTTTCTCTCTGCTCTATGATTTGTCTCTCCACTGCAACACCCTTGCTTCTGTCTACCACTGGTCAATCTCCAACTCTCACTCTCTACTCTCTAGTTTGTTGATCTCCACCTCGCACTCTTGCTCCTGTTCGCCCACTCGTCGATCTCCACCTCTCACTATCTGCTCTTTAGTTTGTATGTTATATTCTTTTTAATTATAGTATTGAATATTTATTTTCATTAAAAAAAATAGAAATTGAACCGGACCGTTAGAATTGGGTATGGATCATCCCGCTCTGAATGGGTTTGGATTTGGGCGGCAATTGAAAATTTATTTTGGGTCATGGATTGGGTTTGGAGCATCCTGTCCAAACCAAGGTTTTAGTTTGAAGCATACTGATCTGATACCGATCCGACTCGTTACCATCCCTAGATGCTGCTGTTCTTGGGATTAATGTTTTTTGTAATTCAAGCATTTTTTTTAATTATAAAGTTTGTCATATTTGATAACTTTAAAAATTGCAGAAATTTCTTAAAAAAAAAGTTATGTAAAATACACTTTTACTCTTAAATCAGTTAATCCACCCGTTAGTCAACGAATTTCAAGAGATGTTTGTGCACTTATAGTAAAAGTTATCGTCGTGTGCAATATTATCTAAAATCTGGTGAAGTTTGTGCAATTTTTCTAAAAAAAAAAACACTTGTGATTTCTATCAAAATTGGCGTCTTGTATTATGAAAAAACACACCAAAAAAATCAAATTCTCAAATCTAAATCGTATTATGTGTTTTTCATCTGTTGTTCAGAGTGGTCGAGTTCTGACATTAAATCGGTTTGCCAAAGTTGTTTGCCGACAATCATTTGAAACGGTTGTATCCTGAGAAACGAACGTCGAATTTATTTTAAGAACATCGTGTGAAACACGAGCCTCGGCTTCAATGTACATATTTTTACTGTTGTAATTATTTGTATTCATATTCGTTTATTTTTATTATTATTGATTTCAACATTTGATTATAATATTTCCAACATAAACTTCCACGATGATGGAAACTTGCTACGTTATTATTTTTTTGGATTTTTAGCAATGATGCTATTTCCATATGAAGAAACACATTATCATAAATCCATTGTTTATTACCTTCAAAATTAGGTAATGAAACCTTGAGGCTAACAAGAGCAATATTATTTGCCCCAAGCAATTATATTCACATGAATTTCAAAGAGTAATGTTAGACATCTCAACTTTTATTTTAATTTATATCCCAATTTTCGATGTGACACTTTAATTTACCTTACATGTTGAAATGTCTTAAGGGAATTAAGTTATCATTATTGTTAGATCGAAAGGTAATCTGAAGGGCGGGTGATTTGGGTTTCTAGCAAATTAGAAACACAAGAGCACTACTTAGCCACAAATATACAAATCTAAAATGTTTATGCAAATATAAATATATGAACACTATAAGTAAATTGTACTTTTATACAGATAAGGAATAAAGAAAATCAAGTATTGGATTTATAGTGGTTCGCCAAACTCTCGCCTACATATGCTATTCCAAGTTTCATCGAGTTTAGACTTCTCCACTAATCAAGGTCTTTAAGACCACAACTTCTTTACAAGGGAACAATTGGTGTGTTTCCTACACCAAGCTCACTGAGAACACTCTTCTTTTAGTCTCTCAACTTCTGAAGTAAAGCATCTCACACTTACAAAGCGTATCTCACATTTAGTTACAAAAGAACGAAAGTTTGAGTACTAGAGATATCTCTAAAAAAATAACTATAAAAATCTAAGCACAAATAAATCTTTGATGTGTATGGATAGAAGATGCTGGCTTAACAATACTTACAACACTTCATTAGGATGTTAGAGAACTTTGCTAGGCTTTTAGAAATATGTATTAGACGTCCCAAGGCTTCCATTTATAGTGAACGTGAAAAACTAGCCGTTTGAAGCACAATAATTACTTCAGTCAACTATCTAGAACATGAGCGTAACATGGCCGATAGATTAAAAACTAGAAATTATAGAGTTTCCGAACCTTGGCAGAACATGACCGAAATACGTACTTCATTGTCCGCTAGTGAGGATACAAATTCCTCTACCAGGCAGAACATATGGTTGAACATGTTCTACAATATCCGTTATTTAGGAATTTTGAGCTCATTTAATTTGTATAACTTATTGATTTTGGTTATTTTACCCTTCATGCACCTTAATTGATTTTTTCAAAGAGATTAACATCTTACATGATGCAGTGCTCATATTTAGTATGAGTGAAACTTTACAAGGTAAATCAAACAACGTGAACTTCATCTATGTTTGTTATCATCAAAATCAACCATAAAACCTTGAGACTAACAATGAATATGTATCTATTTGGCCACCAACTCATCATAATTTAAGATATAAATTTGGATGCATAACATTACTCTATTTTAAAAGAAAGTTAATTTATGATTGAAGAATACTAAAGTTGTGTTTGTTTGGCAGGATTGGATTGAGACCGTGACTGGGACTTAACTAATCACTCTTCAATCATTTTTTTGTTGCCTACACATGATTCAATCTTCGATCCTATGTGGACAATAGTCCTACTATGGTGGGACTTTTTGGTCTCTCAAACTATTTTTTTATATTTTTATTTTAATATTGCTGTTTTATTAAGTATTTATATATAAACTATTTAATTTATTTTAAAAATAATTTAATATATTTATTATAAAATTTTAAAAATAATATTATTTAATATTAACTAAAAAGTAAATATGACATATCTAATTTTAAATAGTTTTATCCATATTAAAAAATATATTTTAAATTTTTTATAGCAAATTTAATTTAAAATAAATTTAATTTTAATTAATTTAAAATAAATTTATTTTAATCAAAAAATTAATTTAATCTAATTTTGCACTAAACAATCTCACACCATATGCAAAACATAAAATACAACTATTTTCTAACCATCCACCATATCAAACATCAAACACAACTATTTTATTTTTAATTTTATACTATATAAAATAAAAAATAATATTATTTTTAATTCAATTTATATTGTATCAAGCACATTAAAGTATTAATTCAATCCAATACAGGCTTATAATTAAAATTAGGGTCTAAATATGGTCGGATTGAGTCGAATTACTTTGTCAAAAAATAACCAATTGTATTATTTTTTTACAATCCCAAAATAATCGGATTGATTCGGGTTATGTGATGAACCCGATTTTTTTATCATATAAAATGAAAATTTTCTCTAACCCTATTGGCTAACCCAAAAAATTCCTCCAGCCTCTCTTCATTCATCTTCCTCAAGTCTCACCCGATTTACATCAAATTTGTTCATCTTCCTCAAGTCTCACCAATCATCCTCACCCCCGCACCCTGCCGGTCCCCATTCCTACTGCTTTGCCTTGCCCTGCCCTCGCCAGTACTGTTTCCGTCAGTTTTCGTCGCCAGTCGCCGTAGCCCGGAGCCCCGCACCCTGTCGCCACAGCCTTCGTCGTCTTCCACTCTTCCTCGCCGGCCGCCGCACCTCGCTAGTACTGCTGCCGCAGATTTCCCTTTCCAGTTGCCGCACCATATCACCTCGCTTCATCGTCTTCCACTCTTCCTTGCCGGCCGCCGCACCTCGTCACTAGTAATTTCTGAACTTGTTCTTGGATTAATTTTGTTGTTTTGTCTGATTTGGTATTCAATTTTGCCTTGATTCAATTTCGCCAGTAGAATGATCTCTGCAACTTGTTCACGACCATTTTGATGTAATATATCAGGCTTGCTCACTTGAGATCTCCCTTGAGTCTCTCTGGTCTTGTGTGAAAAACTGGCATCACCTAAAACTAATTATAATTGCTTGCAATATATTCTATGATATGATAAGTTATGATGTATGTCCAGAGAAGCAACAATGGTTGTAGAACAATTTGCAGAAGTGATCGATGCTGGGTGGTGTCAATGGTAGTTATCTGAATTACAAGTTTCTTTCAAAAGCATAGTAGAGTGATGAATTCTTGGATATAGCAGGTCTACAATAGCCAACCACAAAGGAAATTAAAATTGATTGATTGCCAAATGGTTAGACTTTTGCATAGAAATGGCTATTAAATTGGATAATGCAGTTACCAATTAATGATGCATGCAGACAGGTGTGGTGAATTTGATAAAAAAAAAAAAATTCAGACTTTAAACAAAAGAAGACATTTGCCACTAATAGAAATGAATGTTGTTTTTGTGACTCTGTTTGTGTTTGTGTGACTCAACACTCCACCAGTATAGATGCTGCCATTCACAGTGTCTCTACCTCCATCCACATTAATTTGAAAATATTTACATAGCTGCACCCAAAAATACAATCTGAAGTAAGAAAATATTTTATTGCTGCACCTAATTGATGATTTGCTTGAAAGACATGGTTACAATTGTATGTCTTGAGCATCAAAATGAGATAGAAATTGTCCAGTAGGTAGATGATTTATATTTTAAAGTCAATCCGATCAAACCAAACCGACCAATATTGGATTGGATTGGATTGGGTTGAAATTTATATTGAGATGGATTGGGTAAAATTTTCTCAAACCGATTTTTATTGGATTGGATTGGGTTGACCTTTGACCCGACCCAATCCGAAAACGCCCACCCCTAGACTGTCTAAGTAGGTGCCAAATGCCGCCAATAAACTATTCATTTGAAAGTAACAGTTTTGGTTAGCTGTAAAGAAGATTAAGTTTGATGTTTCCCTCTTGCATAACTTAGGTTTCTACTCTTGAAAATAAACAATTTATCTGAATATACCAAATATTTGTCGTGGACACCTTGTCACCTTAAAATAAAAGGATAAACCCTTACTTCGAGTTAAAAATTGAACTTCTTCTTAACAACGGAATGGTGCATTACTTCCCCAAGGACTAATCAAGAGTCCTTGGACGCTCAAATGTCAATTCTTCAAATTAAGAGCATATTTCAATAAAAATAATAGATTACCTTTACGAACTTTTGCATTGTAATGGGATGTTTGTTGAAGAAAGCTCTTTTAAAGTTAAGCCCTTCTTGCTAAGAGCTAAACCTACCTTCTTGGATGCCACACTTTGCTCAAGAAGTATAATTGCTGCTCACAATACAACATGCGTGTAAATTTTCATCAATACTGCCAGTTAATTGACTTCAATAATTTAAAATTCGAAAGTTAGAAATAGAAGAGTCCTTACCTTTAGACTTAATTTCAGTATTAGTGGCATTCTTCGCGGGCGGCAACTTCTTGCTACGCTTTCGTTTTATTTTCTAAAAAGAAGTTGAAAACACAGTATTACACTAATCAGTTTTTGGACGTCTAAAGAAGAATAAAAAGCGAGAGCTGATATATAAATTACTTTGAAATCGACACCGCGTTGTTTTTGCTGCTTCTATGAAGAAGCCTTAGAACGGGGCATCTTCTGTCGGTGAATTTAGGTGGTTTCTCGTTAATCTCCTTCCTCTCGCGGCGGACGGCGTATGTTGCCACTCTTATCTCTCTTTTCTCCCTTAAGGCCGCGTACTCTTCCCTTGCTAGTTCACCGTCTAAGTGGGTGCCAAATGCCGCTAATTCCAGCAAAACAGAAACTAAATTAACAAGCCCAAATATATAGTTGGGGCCGAGTCCAAATTGCTACTGGGACAAGTTAGAATCATAAGTGATGTGGCAGGCAAGGAGGGAGAGAAACACAAGAGTGAAAAAAACAAACAAAAAAGCGCAAGGAGGAAAAAGGAAAAAGAAAAAGAAGAGCAAAGAGTATAAACTAAGCAACTAGCTAGGGGTGGGCTTTGCAAACCCAACCAGCTAATCTGATCCGACCCAACCCGAAATTACCGGGTTGGGTCGGATTACTTTACTAAAAAACCCTGTCGGGTTATTTTTATAGTAACCCAAAACAAAATCGGGTTGGCTCGGGTTATATAATGATAACCCGAGCCAACCCCAATTTGTTAATATATATATATATATATATATAAAATTGAAACCCTAAAATCTAATCTGCTTAAACACTCACCCCCAATCACCTCGTCCCGTCGCTCCACCTTTACTGTCTTGCCCTCACACCCATTGCTCGTGCTTATAGTCTTCGTCGCCATAGTATCCTCGCCGTACCCAGTGCAGTTAATATTCCTCGTTGCACCCTATCGCTGCATTTCTCCTTGTCGTACCCTGTTGCCGCAGTCTTTACCGTCTTCGTCGCCGGCCGCCGTTTAAATCATTGTCTTCCTCGTCGCACCTCGCCAGTTGTAAGTGTGCTAACATTTTTATGTAATCCGGCTTATCTGTTCAACACTTGATTAAAAACTGTGTCTGTTGTTCGTTGCTTATTGTTAGTTGCTGTGATCAGTTGATTGTTGTTAGTTGCTGTGATAAGTTGATTATTGTTAGTTGCTGTGATAAGTTGATTATTGTTGATTAAAAACTCGCCAGTTGTAAGTTGATTATTGTTAATTGCTGTGATAACAACACAGTTAGTGTAAATCCATCTCTGATATGAAAACTCACAATTGGGGCAGATTGTTAGTTGCTGTTAATTATATTGCCTACAAGTTCATTTGTGTTTTCTTCTCCATCTCTGCTCTGAAAACTCACAATTGGGACAGATTACAAATACTAGTTTTGGTAAAAAAAATCTAGTGAAATATGTTTGAAAAAAATATCAAAATCATGTTTTTAAGTGCCTTGAGAGTTTATCTGTGTATGTGTGCTGTTTGATTGATTTTCTTTACTCTGTTTCTTAAAAAGAAATTAGTTTTTTTCCCAGAATAATTTTTTTTTATTAATCTCCATGCAAATTGGTTTTGCTTTCAATTGATTTACTTCAGCTCCACTTATTTTCCTCTTGTTTATACCAATATTGTTTCAAAGCATTGTGTGTGTGGTTTTTAATATAGTATTTCATTTGCAGTTTTATACATTGAATTAAACTACAAAGGCTATTTAATTTTGATTTTATAACAATACATAATACATACTTATTGGTACAATTTTTTGTTTTTTTTTTAGATTTTACTAATGTTGAATTACTAATAGTCATTACAGTTGATACTTTATTACCTTTCTTAATTTTACAACTTTAATTACATATAATTGCACATGTAGTCATATGGGTGCAAGTTTGAGAGGCAAGTGAAGCATACTATACCAAAAATGTTAAAAGACATCAAGTAACAAATTTAAACTTTCAGAAACAATTAGTGAAACCGAGTTTTGGTTTGCTGCAAGCTTATATGAAATCAAGTTCTCCTTATTCTGTATTTTATGCTTGAAGTTAGAAATAATTTATGGGTGCTTTTGTTATTGCAACTTTGTGATGAATTAAATGAACAAATACATGATATTTATGCTGTCAATTGGTTGTTGTTTGACTCTTAATATACCAAGTTTATCTCTTCCTCCTTTCCAGTGAACTTAAAAAGAAACTTGTTTCCCCATGAGTAATAAACAACTTAGATGGGCTATGTAACATCTACTAGAAACAAACCTCTGTTTCTCCATGACTAACCTAAAACAAAGCCAAGAATTGACTAGACAAGCATCTAGCACAGTGCAGACCCAGAGATCATGAAATCCTATCTCGCACAACTAATGAAGACCTATTGGAAATACTTTGAAGATGGAAATAATTCTTTCTTGTCCATTTATTCAGGAAGTGTGACATTGAATGCAACGTAAAATCTAATCTGCCTAAACACTCACCCCCAGTCACCAAACTTATGTTAAAACAAAAATATGAATAAATAGTCATACAATTTATGTTAAAATACAAATATTACATCGAATCTCAAATGCTACATCAAATATAAATAATAGTTTTACGTAATCTTATAATTTAAACTCTCATAACAATTTTCAACTCGATATTATATCAAATATCAATCTTATCATTATATAATCAAACATTACATGCATTTGCAGCCAGTAGTTTGATATTGATAGTGAGGATGATAGATGCTAGGACTACAATAAACAGTAAACAGTCAAACAACATTCAAAATTAAGTCTCATAAAATACAGGATCTTACAAGCAATAAAACCTCTCATCATCACCAAACATTCAAACAATAAACAGTCAAACAACAACCAATTGACAGCATAAATATCATGTATTTGTTCATTTAATTCATCACAAAGTTGCAATAACAAAAGCACCCATAAATTATTTCTAACTTCAAGCATAAAACACAGAATAAGGAGAACTTGATTTCATATAAGCTTGCAGCAAATCAGAACTCGGTTTCACTAGTTGTTTCTGAAAGTTTAAATTTGTTACTTGATGTCTTTTAACATTTTTGGTGTAGTATGCTTCACTTGCCTCTCAAACTTGCACCCATATGACTACATGTGCAATTATATGTAATTAAAGTTGTAAAATTAAGAAAGGTAATAAAGTATCAACTGTAATGACTATTAGTAATTCAACATTAGTAAAATCTAAAAAAAAAACAAAAAATTGTACCAAAAAGTATGTATTGTTATAAAATCAAAATTAAATAGCCTTTGTAGTTTAATTCAATGTATAAAACTGCAAATGAAATACTATATTAAAAACCACACACACAATGCTTTGAAACAATATTGGTATAAACAAGAGGAAAATAAGTGGAGCTGAAGTAAATCAATTGAAAGCAAAACCAATTTGCATGGAGATTAATAAAAAAAATTATTCTGGGAAAAAAACTAATTTTTTTTTAAGGAACACAGTAAAGAAAATCAATCAGACAGCACACATACACATATAAACTCTCAAGGCACTTAAAAACACGATTTTGATATTTTTTTCCAACATATTTCACTAGATTTTTTTACCAAAACTAGTATTTGTAATCTGTCCCAATTGTAAGTTTTCAGATCAGAGATGGAGAGAAAACACAAATGAACTGTAGGCAATATAATTAACAGCAACTAACAATCTGTCCCAATTGTGAGTTTTCAGATCAGAGATGGATTTACACTATTGTGCTGTTATCACAGCAACTAACAATAATCAACTTACAACTGGCGAGTTTTTAATCAACAATAATCAACTTATCACAGCAACTAACAATAATTAACTTATCACAGCAACTAACAACAATCAACTGATCACAGCAACTAACAACAGACAGTTTTTAATTAGGTGTTGAACAGATAAGCCGGGTTACATAAAAATGTTAGCACACTTACAACTGGCGAGGTGCGGCGAGGAAGACAATGATTTAAACGGCGGCCGGCGAGGAAGACGGTGAAGACTGCGGCAATAGGGTACGACAAGGAGAAATGTGGCGACAGGGTGCGACGAGGAATATTAACTCCACTGGGTACGGCGAGGATACTGCAGCGACGAAGACTATAAGCACGAGCAGTGGGTGTGAGGGCAAGGCATATTAGATTTTAGGGTTTTAATTTTTTTTTTTTTTATATATATATATTAACAAATTGGGGTTGGCTCGGGTTATCATCATATAACCCGAGCCAACCCGATTTTGTTTCGGGTTACATAAAAATAATCCGATAGGGTTTTTTAGTAAAGTAATCCGACCCAACCCGGTAATTTCGGGTTGTCGGATCAGATTCGCGGGTTGGGTTTGCAAAGCCCACCCCTAGCTAGTTGCCTAGTTTATACTCTTTGTTATTTCTTTTTCCTTTTTTCCTCCTTGCGCTTTTTTGTTTGCTTTTTTCACTCTTGTGTTTCTCTCCCTCCTTGCCCGCCACATCACTCATGATTCTCACTTATCCCAGTAGCAATTTGGACTCGGCCCTAACCGCATATTTGGGCCTGTTAATTTAGTTTCTGCTTTGCTGGAATTAGCGGCATTTGGCATCTACTTAGATGGTGAACTAGCAAAGGAAGAGTACACGGCCTTGAGGGAGAAAAGAGAGATAAGAGTGGCAACATACGCCGTCCGCCGCGAGAGGAAGGAGATTAACGAGAAACCACCTAAATTCACCGACAGAAGATGCCCCGTTCTAAGGCTTCTTCAAAGAAGCAGCAAAAACAACGCGGTGTCGATTTCAAAGTAATTTATATATAGCTCTCACTTTCTATTCTTCTTTAGACATCCAAAAATTGATTAGTGTAATACTGTGTTTTCAACTTCTTTTTAGAAAATAAAACGAAATAAAACGAAAGCTTGGCAGGAAGTTGCCGCCCGCGAAGAATGCCACTAATACTGAAATTAAGTCTAAAGGTAAGGACTCTTCTATTTCTAACTTTCGAATTTTAAATTATTGAAGTTAATTAACTGGCAGTATTGATGAAAATTTACACTCATGTTGTATTGTGAGCAGCGATTGTACTTCCTGAGCAAAGTGTGGCATCCGAGAAGGCAGGTTTAGCCCTTAGCAAGAAGGGCTTAACTTTAAAAGAGCTTCTTCAACAAACATCCCATCACAATGCAAAAGTTCGTAAAGGTAATCTATTATTTTTATTGAAATATGCTCTTAATTTGAAGAATTGACATTTCGTCCAAGGACTCTTGATTGGTCCTTGGGGAAGTAATGCACCATTCCGTCGTTAAGAAGAAGTTCAAATTTTAACTTGAAGTAAGGGTTTATCCTTTTATTTTAAGGTGTCCACGACAAATATTTGGTATATTCAGATAAGTTGTTTATTTTCGAGAGTAGAAACCTAAGTTATGCAAGAGGGAAACATCAAACTTAATCTTCTTTACGGCTGACCAAAACTGTTACTTTCAAATGAGTAGTTTATTGGTTCTTTTAATCTTTAGGCTTTGCTGTTCTTGAATAAACAGTTGGTTTTCAACAATTTCATTCTTATTAATTTGTATGATTTATTGTTTGAAGCTAATTCTTTGGAAGTGAGTTGCTTTAAAGTTGTGTCCCTTTATTGATTAACTTAGATTTTAGCAGCTATTATGATTATTTTCCGCTGTACTTAGTGGCAATATTGATGTTGGTTTCAAGTTTAATTCTTCTTGTAGATGCATTGCTGGGCATTAAAGATTTATTTCAAAGGTATCCAGCAGAGTTGAGGTTGCACAGATATGTTGTTATAGAAAAGTTACGTGAACGTATCAGTGACAATGACAGAGTTGTCAGAGAAACACTATTTCAACTACTTAAGACTCTGGTTTTCCCTGCATGTAAAGAGGTGATTCTACACAATTTTGTCTTAATACTTCCATTTTTGCTTGTGGTTACTATTCACTATTAAATCTAAAAAGACACTCTTCTTCATCTTGATTGCCAACTATGTATGATGCTAGATGCCCAAAGCTGCATTATAATCTAATGCAATTGATTTGTTCTAACTAGTCTTTTTATCTATTTGTATTAGCCGTTTTTGTACTTTTTGGAAGTATGCTGGTACAGAAAGAAACCTATGTTCTTTTCTTTCATACAACATCTGATCCTTCCATTCACTGTAGTTTTATTTACTATTCGGACTTGTTACAGAACACATTATTTTTGCAGAGTAGATTATAGAAAGTGGTTAAACTTAAGTGTCCTTTAGTCAAATAATTATTTATGCAGAAGGCCAAAGAACATCTGTATAAATTGTCGGATGGATCAATAATGTTGTTCTTTTTCCCTATCTTCTAATAATTGTTTTTGTTACTTTTCATACCTTGTATCAAATATGTGTTATTGTCATTTAAGTAAAAACATACACTGGGTTAGAACACTCCCTTTTGGCTGCTCATTGCTTGCCTGAGGCTGGGATGGAAAGAGAATAAGAACTTCAATCTCAGGCCTTGGCAAGGGATGGAAGTTGATAGAGAAGAAGTTGGATTATTTTCCTTAGAGGTAGGGATCGGGGTGTTTTTTTTTTTGGTTTAAACCATCCGGTTTCCGAGTGGGGCGGATCCACCATACGGTGCAATCGGCCCTGTCCACACCCCGACTAATCCGGACTCGCACTGGGTCGGCCCACTAAAGGGTAAAGTGCTCCCAACATGTGCAACTCCGTTCACAAGGGGAGTGGAACCCACAATCTTTCTTAAGTGCTCCCAATATGTGCAACTCCGTTCACAAGGGGATTGGTGATCGGGGTGTTTTTAACTATGCCAACACGTATTCAATCTTTATTTTTTGTAAAACCTGAATTACATTTGAGACAAGGATTATGGCTTACACTATCTATAGGGTTGTATATACTCTGTAAATCCACACAATATGGTACTTAGTATTCTCTTCATCTTATTTTGTTAACCTCAGAGTTTACTATATGGGAAGTCAACTTCTGCCATCATATGAGATATTTGTCATTGTAATTGCAGTTATTTTTATATTCTTTACTTTAAGTGCCTATAGTTCACCATTTCCTAATGGCTCTGCTCTTTTATTGCTTAGGATAATCAAGGACCTTTCATTTCCTTAATGATGGCATATATATTTAATGCAATGACGCATTTAGCTTTTGACGTTCGGTTGATGGCTTTCAAGTTTTGCGCCCTTGTTGTGCAGTACTATCCACCTTCTTTTTCCTTGTATGCTGAAAAGGTATCTATCTATTGTTCATGTCATAACTCCCTCTCTCTCTCTCTCTCTCTCTCTCTCTCTCACAATTAGTGAAGTCTAAATGGAATTTGGTTCTTTAAGTATGATTTCATGGTAGCTGTTTGAGAAGCCATATCTTGATTTCACGCTAAGATTTTTATGTAACCCGGCTTATCTGTTCAACACCTGATTAAAAACTGTGTTTGTTGTTAGTTGCTGTGATCAGTTGATTGTTGTTAGTTGCTGTGATAACAGCACAGTTAATGTAAATTCATCTCTGATATGAAAACTCACAATTGGGACGGATTGTTAGTTGGTGTTAATTATATTGCCTACAAGTTCATTTGTGTTTTCTTCTCCATCTCTGATCTGAAAACTCACAATTGGGACAGATTACAAATACTAGTTTTGGTAAAAAAATCTAGTGAAATATGTTGGAAAAAAATATCAAAATCGTGTTTTTAAATGCCTTGAGAGTTTATATGTGTATGTGTGCTATCCGATTGATTTTCTTTACTGTGTTTCTTAAAAAAAAATTTAGTTTTTTTCCCAGAATAATTTTTTTTATTAATCTCCATGCAAATTGGTTTTGCGTTCAATTGATTTACTTTAGCTCCACTTATTTTCCTTTTTTTTATACCGATATTGTTTCAAAGCATTGTGTGTGTTGTTTTTAATAGTATTTCATTTGCAGTTTTATACATTTAATTAAACTACAAAGGCTATTTAATTTTGATTTTATAACAGTACATACTTTTTGGTACAATTTTTTTTTTTTGGATTTTACTAATGTTGAATTAAGGTTGGATTACTAATAGTCATTCGGTTGATAATTTATTACCTTTCTTAATTTTACAACTTTAATTACATATAATTGCACATGTAGTCAGATGGGTGCAAGTTTGAGAGGCAAATGAAGCATACTACACCAAAAATTTTAAAAGACATCAAGTTACAAATTTAAACTTTTAGAAACAACTAGTAAAACTGAGTTCTGGTTTGCTTGCTGCTTATATAAAATCAAGTTCTCCTTATTCTGTGTTTCATGCTTAAAGTTAGGAATAATTTATGGGTGCTTTTGTTATGGTAACTTTGTGATGAATTAAATGAACAAATACATGATATTTATGCTGTCAATTGGTTGTTGTATGGCTGTTTATTGTTTGAATGTTTGGTGATGATTAGAGGTTTTATTGCTTGTAAGATCATGTATTTTATGAGATTTAATTTTGAATGTTGTTTGACTGTTTACTGTTTATTGTAGTCCTAGCATCTGTCATCCTCACTAATGTTTGATTATATAATGCTAAGATTGATATTTGATATAATATCGTGTTGAAAATTGTTATGAGAGTTTAAATTATGAGATTATGTAAAACTATTATTCATATTTGATTTTGAGATTCGATGTAATATTTGTATTTTAACATAAGTTGTATAACTTTTTATTTTATTTTTGTTTTAAAGCCAACTCGACCAACCCGATCAACTCGAACACTCAATATTAGGTTGGGTTGGGTTGAATTTTTCTCAATCCGATTTTTATTGGGTTATGTTGGATTGACCTCCAACCCAACCGAATCCGAAAACGCCCACCCCTAGTTTGTAGGTTTGAATTGTTTTGAGACCTTGGTTGTGATTCTACATGATATTGATTAGTATTACGAGATATGTAAAGAGTCTAACAAGATAAATAGAAATATATCATACAAATAATTTTTATCACAAGATATATCAATCGTAACACTCCCCCTCAAGCTGGAGTGTATACATGAGTAACGCCCAGCTTGCTAATTCAACGATTAAATGCTTCCTTCCCGAGTAGTTTAGTAAAAATATAAGCAATATTGTCTGTAGAGGAGATATACCATGAGCTAATAAGTTGACTTTGAATTTTTTTAACGAACGAAATGACAATCAATTTCGATGTGCTTGGTACGTTCATGAAATACTTGATTTTCAGCAATGTGCAAAACAGCTTGATTGTCACAGCGAACAGAGATTGAAGATGAATGAGAAACCCCAAGATCAGTAAGTAAATAGTGTAATCGAAGCTCACAAGTTAATAGCTCGCGTGGTGATTGTATACACGGACTCAGAATATGCACTGGAAAAGTAATGTCTTGGCATGTGACAGTGAGCTATACACCAATAAGGCGACGATAAGTTGTAGAATCCGGTAATAATTCTCCACCATCAGGAGATAATTGCAAATTTTGCTCTATAGGAAAATTAAAAACTCTACTACCACAAAGACCTGTATCTTTCAAAATAGCTAAAAGATATTTTTATTGAGACGAAAATATACCTTGTCGAGAATGGCCACTTCATTGCAAGAAAGTATTTTAGATGACCAAGATCCTTGATAAAAAAAAATTGCATCAAGAAATTGCTTTAGACTTGATTGCTAAATCATCATTTTCTTTATAATAATATCATCGACATAAACTGATATAAAAGTTGAGGAATTACCTTTGATATTAGTGAACGATGAGTAGTCTGATTTTGCCTGAAAAAACCCAGCTTCAATAAGAAGAGATTTCGTCAGCATATCTACAGGATTATCATGAGTACTTATCTTCTTCACAGTAACTCGTCCTTGGACAATGATATCACGAACAAAATGGAATTTGATATCAATATGTTTAGTTCTTTCACAAAACATGTGGTCTTTAGTTAAATAAATTGCACTTTGACTATCACAGAAAATAGTAGTGGTATCGGAATAAGAATTAAGCTCCTCATACACTCCTCGAAGCCAAAGTGCTTCCTTAATCACCTATGTTATAGCAATGTATTTTGCCTATGTTGTTGATAACGCTATAACAGGTTGCAAAGAAACATTCCAGATCACCTGTATAATCAGAGTCAACAAACCCGATTAGAGAATTGCTACTCCGACTAAACTCCAGACATGCTTATGAAGTTCCACGTAGATATCGCAGCATCTATTTCACTGCATTCCAGTGTGCTTTCCCGGGACAAGACATATATCTATTAACAACACTAACTGCATGTGAAATATCTGGACACGTACAAACCATAGCATACATAATACTACCAACTGCACTGGAGTAGGAACTCGAGTCATATACCTCTTTTCGCTATCTGTCTTGGGTGATAAAACTGCTGATAATCTGAAGTGTGCAGCCAATGGGGTAGATACTGGTTTAGAATTTTTCATACCAAATCTCTCCAAAACTTTCTCAATATATTCTCCCTGAGTCCAGAATAATTTTCCTTCTTTTCGATTTCTCTTTGTTTTCATGCCAAGGATTTTAGCACTAAGATCCTTCATCTTGAACTCATTTTTCCATTGCTTCTTTAACTCATCAATATCTGACATGTTTTTAGCTGCAATCAAACATGTCATTAACATAAAGAAGCAAATATACAAATGAGCCATCATCAGTCTTTCGAAAATAGACACAACTATCATAGTTACCCCTTGAGTATCCATTACCAATCATAAACGAATCAAATCGTTTATACCACTGTCTTAGAGACTGCTTCAAACTGTACAATGATTTCTTCAGCAAAACAAATATGATCTTCTTTACCTTCAACAATAAAACCCTGTGGTTGTTGCATATATATTTGTTCCTACAGCTCACCATGCAAAAAATGCTATTTTAACATCCAACTGCTCTAATTCCAAATCATGCATGGAAATTAATGCAAGCAAGACACGAATAGAACTGTGCTTTACAACAGGTGAGAAAATATCATTAAAATTCACACCTGGTACCTGATTGTAGCCTTTAGCAACTAATTGTACTTTATATCTTGCATTCTCAACTCCTAGAATTCATTCTTTCCTTTTGAAGATTCATTTGCAGCCAACAATCCTCTGCTTCGCTAGCGGTTTCACTAATACCCATGTATCATTCTTGTAGAGTGATTCAATTTCTTCCTGCATAGAAATTAACCATTTTGTAGAATCAACAGAAGAAATAGTATCAAAATATGTGATAGGTTCTCCAACAGAGTCTGTCTCTTCTCCAATGGTCAAAGCATATGCAACAAAGTCTGCGTATCTTTGTGGTGATTTTATTTCTCTTCGTGGTTTATTTTCAGCAATGCTATGACGTGCTTCTTGAGGCACATCTTCAACATCAATCTCCTATTCTGATTGGGATTCTAAAATATTAGGATTTTAAGGCATCAATGATGGACGCGGAACTTCAAGCTCCACCTGCTTTGATGCACCACATATCTTATCTGTATCAGAAGAAACTGGAGACTCCTTTTTCGGCATTAGTAGAGCATATTCATTAAAAGTAACATCTCTACTAATAACAAATTTAGGTGATTTAGAATCTAAATACCATAATCTATATCTTTTGACCCCAGATGCATAGCCAAGAAAAATACATTTATTTGCCCTCGGTTCTAGTTTCCCTTCACTAATATGCATATATGCAGGGCATCTAAATATTCTCAAATTTGAATAATCAGCAGGTTTACCAGACCATACCTCTTCAGGAGTCTTGAACTCGATTGCTGTAGACAGTGAGCGATTCACCAAGAAACAAGCTGTGGAAATTGCTTCAGCCTAAAAGTCTTTGGACAAACCAGCATTTGAAAGCATACACCGGGCCCTTTCCAAAAGAGTCATATTCATGCGTTCAGCAAAATCATTCTACTAAGGAGTTTTGACTACTGTACGACGTCTGACGATCCCTTCGTCGTCGTAAAATCTATTAAAATCTCCACTGCATAATTCCAAACCATTGTCAGTTCGGAGTCTTTTGATTTGCTTTTCTGTCGATTTCTCGATTAGAGTTTTCCACCTTTTGAAAGTGTCAAGAGCATCTTTTTTGTTCTTTAGGAAAAACATTCAGACCTTCCTTGAAAAGTCATCAATGAAGGTCAATAAATATCGAGCTCCTCCTTTTGATGGAACTCGCGATGGACCCATAGATCAGAGTGAATATAATCCAACGTCCCTTTGGTTCTATGAATTCCAGTATCAAAGCTTAGCCACTTCTGTTTTCCAAACACACAGTGCTCACAGATGTCCATTTTATCGGTACTTTGGCCACACAAAAGTCCTCGCTCGCTTAGCAGGGTTAGACCTTTTTCAGTCATGTGTCTGAGCGTCATGCTATAATTTTGTAACTTCTGAATCAGGCATGGGTGATTCTGAAACAGTTGCAGAACCTGTAATAGTGGAACCTTACAGTATATAAAGGTTGCCAGTTTTCTTAGCCTTCATTACAATCAATGCACATTTGCTAACTATTAATACTCCACCTTCGGCTGAAAAATTGCATCCATTTGAATCCAGAGTGCCAAGAGAGATGAGATTTTTCCTCAAGTCCGGAACATGTCTCTCATCAGACAACGTTCTCACAATGTCATCGTGCATTTGTATACGAATTGTTCCTATACCAACAGTTTTGCATTGGGTATTATTTCCCATCAAAACAATACATTCATCAATAGATTCATATGTCGAAAACCAATCCTGGTTGAGACATATGATAGGAGCAACCAGTATCCATAATCCATTCATTATTGGAATTGAAATGATCTTTTGTTACGAATAGAACATCAGCATTTTCTCTCTCTTCCCCAAGACTAGCTTGGGCGGTCTCTTCATTTTGTGGAGTAACCTTAATTTCTCTTTTCTTTTGCAGCTTGTCACATTTGCTACGAACATGACCTGGCTCTTTACAGTACCAACATATGATATCTCTTCCTCTAAATTTTGATCTGTGTTTTGACTTTCCTCTGCTTTTGCCTCGATCTTGTGATCTCTCCCTTTGTTCAAGAATTTCTTTAGTATATAGACCTTGTGCTTGACTATTACTATATTGCCCAGTGATATCATGATCAATCTTCTCTTTGGTCTCCAAAGCAGTTTTGACATCCTTCAGAGAAATTATGTCTTTTTCGTATAATATAGTTTCTCTGAAATGTCTATATGAGGAAGGTAGTGAACACAACAACAGCAATGCCTAATCTTCGTCATCGATATTGACATTAAGATTTTGCATATCCATGATGAGAGATTCAAACTCATCAATATGAGAATCGAGAGATGTACCTTTACTCATGTGGAGTGAATATGGACATTGTTTCTTGTAAAGTTTATTTGTGAGGGTATTTTTCAAATAGAGAGATTTCAGTTTCTCCTACAACACCTTTGTGGTCTTTTTAGAAACGACATCATGTAAAATTTCATCAGAGAGAGATAACTGAATAGCGGAACAGGCCTTTTCATCGATATCCTTCCACTCTGCATCTTTCATATCAGCTAGTTTAACACCTTTCAAAACTTTATGAACTCCATTTTGAACAAGAACAGCACGCATCCGAACTTGCCATAAAGTGAAATTAATCTTTCGATCAAATTTCATAACTTTAAATTTTACCGTCAACATCCTTAATTTTAACAAGGATAATAACAAAATAAATGCACTATTCACCGTGGCACTATTCCGTGTAGGGCTCACCAGCCAGCGCTCTATTACCAGTAACTGTCTTTGATACCAGTTTGTTATGATTGGAGTGGGATCAAATAGTACATCTATTTAAAATTGACAACAAAATTAAAATAACAAAAAATAAATGACACAAGAATTTATGTGGTTTGGCTAAAAATACAAGCCTACATCCACGGACCAAGAGGAGCGATTTCACTATATCAAAAAATTTAATATTGTGTACACAATTAGATATCACAAGAATTTATGTGGTTTGGCTAAAAATACAAGCCTACATCCACGGACCAAGAGGAGCGATTTCACTATATCAAAAAATTTAATATTGTGTACACAATTAGATATCACACTCTAATAAACCAAGAGGACAACTCACAAAACCCTTTATAATATTTCACCCCCCCCCCCCCCCAAAATTCTCACAAAATTTTCTCTTTCTTTTCTCTCTCTTTCCTCTCTCTATATTTTTCTCACACTCACTTATTGTTGTTGTGTTTTTTTTTTTTCTGCCGAGACATGCCTATTTATAGGCAAATAGGGAGGAATTAAAAAACCTAATAAACTTTCGGCTACGTGGCAAACAACCTTAAGAAAAATTCAAGCCACCTAATTCATGGCAAAGCAAAAAGCAACAAAACTCCCCCCCCCCCCCCCCCCCCCAAAAAATTCTCACAAAATTTTCTCTTTCTTTTCTCTCTCTTTCCTCTCTCTATATTTTTCTCACACTCACTTATTGTTGTTGTGTTTTTTTTTTTTTCTGCCGAGACATGCCTATTTATAGGCAAATAGGGAGGAATTAAAAAACCTAATAAACTTTCGGCTACGTGGCAAACAACCTTAAGAAAAATTCAAGCCACCTAATTCATGGCAAAGCAAAAAGCAACAAAACTCATCAAAGTTCATATGGTAAATGACATTTTAATCAGTACATTTGATTTTCTAACAAGAAATCATGCAAAGAAGAAGTTACCTGAACATGCATTTTCATGACATATCTATAAGAAGAGACATATAGAGAGAATTGTACCAGTCAAATTCCTTTATATATTATCAACTACATGAGAAAAATATATATATAATATCTCAACTCTTTTTAAAAGTAAATAGTGACGAATTGTTATAATCATACATTGCGCCCCACATCCCCAGCCTAATGCCAAGCTTTGTGATTTCATATGGGATTCCCATGTCTTCATGATGGAAGAGTAGTACTTCACAGGAAGTTCTTGATTCCGCTGGTTAAAGTAATTATAAAAATTTCCTCTACCAATATATCCCCTCTTGGGAAAGGATTCAAATATACAAGTGCTCTGTTCTAGACTTCTAGTGGCACCTAAAGAAAGAAAAGTTATATATTCAATTTCTCGTCATATAACGACCAATTGTGGTAGGGTAGAAGCTCATTAGAATTTATGAAATGACTATTTTGAGGGCAATCTACAGTATAATGAGTTCATTTTGCACTAAAGATCGAAATACCAAAATCTCTGTCATATGCCGAATGTCTACAATTATGAAGGCAATTAGCAAATTTTTGGGATGTGTTCGACAAATTGAACACCTTAGCCCAAATTGAGCTTCAGAGATGGACATTGATAATTTTAATGAGGAATTATTTTGTGTCTTCATTTTCTTATGAGGAGAGTCCAAAGCAACGCTTTATTAATAGAGTTGTAATTCTACATGATATTGATTAGTATTACAATACATATACATACTAACAAGATAAATAGAAATATATCATACAAATTATCTTTATCACAATAATAAGATATATCAATCGTAACACTTCCCCTCAAGGTGGATTGTGTACATGAGTAATGCCCAGCTTACCAATTAGACAATGAAATGGTTCCTTCTCGAGTGGTTTAGTAAAATAAGAGCAATATTATCTGTAGAGGAGATATACCATGGGCTACTAAGTTGACTTTGAATTTTTTCACGAACGAAATGGCAATTAATTTCTATATGCATGGTACGTTAATGAAATACCGGATTTCTAGCAGTGTGCAAAGGAGCTTGATTATCACAGGAACAGAGATTGAAGATGAATGAGAAACCCCAAGATCAGTAAGTAAATGATGTAACCATTGAAGCTCACAAGTTAAAGTTAATATAGAACAATATTCTACTTCAGCTAAAGAACAAGAAACCGTTGTTTGTTTCTTTGTTTTCCAAGATATCGGGCTTGAACCAAGAAGCACACAATCTCTTGTTGTCGACTGGCGAGAGGCTGGGCAGAATAACAAAATCCATTAAGATGAAGAGAGCTAGATGATGATAATAAAATACCCTTCACAGTAGAACCTTTTAGATAACGAAGAATACGATGAGTGACTTCAAGGTGATTACTGCGTAATGATTGTATAAACTGACTCAGAATATGAACTGAACAGGTAATGTGTTGGCATGTGACAATGAGTTATACAAGTCTACAAAAAAGGCGACGATAAAATGTAGAATCCACAATTAGAAACTCTACTACCACAAAGACCTGTATCTTACAAAATAGCTAAAAGATATTTTCGTTGAGACGAAAATATACCTTGTCGAGATTAGACGATCAAGATCCTTGCTAAAAAATTTTGCATCAAGAAATTGCTTCACAATGAGACGAAAATATACCTTGTCGAGATTAGACCTTCAAGATCCTTGATAAAAAATTTTGCATCAAGAAATTGCTTCAGAAGCTTGATTGCTAAATCATCAGTTTCTTTATGATAATGTCATCGACATAAACTAATATAAAAGTTGAGGAATCACCTTTGATATTAGTGAACAACGATTAGTTTGATTTTGCCTGAGAAAACCCAGCTTCAATAAGGATAGGAGAAAATTTTGCAAACCACCGTCTTGAGACTTGCTTTAAGCTATACAAAGATTTGTGCAGCCGACACACTTTATTCTCCCCCTATTTTGTAAAACCCAATGATAACTTCATATAAATTTCTTCATCAAGATCGCCTTATAAAAAAGCGCTATTAACATTCAATTGATGTAAGGGCCAATCAATAGTAGTAGGGTAGAAGCTCATTAGAATTTATAGAATAACTATTTTAAGGAGAATCCATAGTATAATGAGTTTATTCTTGTACTAATGATGACGAATGTCTATAATTATGAAGGCAATTAACAAATTTTTGGAACGTGTTCGACACATTGAACACCTTAACCCAAGTGGCGCTTTAAAGATGGATATTGTAAGTGTTATTTCATTTTTTCTTTAAAATTCCATATGTCCAAATTTGTGTTCATGTTCCTTTTATTTCTTTTTTCTAGATAAATGTGTAACAGAGTCAAAACTAATGTTTCTTGTTACAGCTTTGCTCATATTACCATCACAACCATACACCATTTACACCAAAATCCAAAATATCTTATCTAGTGGTGGGCGCGGTTTTGAATGATTTGGTTTTCTGCCAAAACCGTATTTAACTCACATGTACAAAGTTTTTATTTTTTTAGAGGTAGGCGCGGTTCGGAATAAAACTAGGTGGTGTTCTTTGCCTTTCTTTCTTCACATTGTTTTTTTTTTAATTTTAATCTTTACATAATTCTTTACTTCTCTTGAACCCCAAGTCATTTCAGACTCCTTTTTCCTTCTCTGTCCTGATATTAGAAAGATCATTCCTGATCCATTCTCAAAATTTAAGAAGCTTTTTTTTTTTTTTTTTTAAATGTTCTAATGGCTATATTGGGTAGTATATACATGACAATGTCTGCTTTTCTTTTTGACAGAAGCCATCATCATCCCAAAGTTGAGGCAAGAATAATATTTGATAGAAGCCATCATCATCACCATTTTTCTGAAGCTATATAATCATGTTCCAGTTTTTGTGCAGGAATTCAGAGGGGTCTTTCCAGTGTGTATTGGAGGTTTATAGGAAAAGCAAAGAAAGATGAGAAGATTAGCAACACTCAGCTGCCAAAGTTGGCTCCACAGTTTGATGGTTTGCATTGTTTTGAGACCTTTGTTGCTCAATGATTTCTACTTTTTGTTCTCTGCTACTTGTATCTGTTAATTGTATTATTGTAGATAAGTATTCAACTCCTTATCTGGAGAATCATCATGTTGTTTTAATACCAGTGAAGTCTGACTCATGAAATCTCAACATAATTTGAGTCCTTGGATGTTTTAGTTGAATGAGAACTATGTATATATTAAGTTGTTATATCAACTGTTTGAACTTGGATCCTCGATTTATACGAGTTTTTATATAAGTATATTTAATGTTTATGATTGGTTGTTAACGACAAATATAATAAAAGAAAAATCATTATAATCATTCATGATTAACAATGCTTATTTATCAATAAAGGGTCTGTTTTATTTGAGAATAGAATACATGGACTCTAATCAATCATGATGGTTTTTGAGTTTTGCCTAGTTATATTGATAAAAAAATTTGAATATTCAGGAAAAAAGATCTAATGAAAATTCATATATTTTTAACTTAATACGATCACAATTATTCAAAATGCATTAATTGAATCAAACATCCAGAATCTAGATTATGGATCAAAGTCTATATGGTAAATGACATTTTAATCACTACATTTGATTTTCTAAAAAGAAATAATGCGTAGAAGAAGTTACCTGCACTTTGATGACATATCTATAAGAACAGAAATATAGAGAGAATTGAACCAGACAAATTCCTTAATATATTATCAACTAAATGAGATATATAAATATAATTTCTCAACTTTTTTTTTAAATGTCCCCACATACCCTGCCTTATGCAAGCTCTGTGATTTCATATGGGATTTCCATGTCTTCATGATGGAAGAGTAGAACTTCATAGGCAGTCAGCAAACCAAGTTTTTTAGTATAATTGTTGGTTGCTCTGCTTTTTTTTTCTTTTAATGAAGTTGAAATTGGTAGTTTTGAGTAGTAAATATCTGACTTTTCTAGGTATTAAGAAGTAACTCAAGAAATCTTTTGAGTTATTTCTTAATTTGTGCAGAAAAATTTATACTAGCATTAAAACCTCTTTGTATTCGATTGCGATATATTCAAAATGCAGTTCATCTTCACGTAATTTAGTATAAATATTTCGGTTAAAATCTTACTATTTTCCTATCAGATTTTAAATCTGTGACAAGTGGTTGCTAGAGAACTGCATGCTATCATGGACAAATTTGATGAAAAGGAGCTTGCTTGCGAACTTTTGACTTAAAAAGAGCAATTTGTCAATCCACTGCCTTTTAGTTGTTATATTTTTGTAGTAGTACAATTCACAAGATTGTTGATATCTCATGATTTAATGGTATTCACCCGCTAACAAGTGACAAACCTTCCATTATGAAGAAGTCTTAGAAGAGTATACCGGTACACTGTTACGAGGTAATTGTGTAACGACATCTTAGAAGAGTAGTGATGTGCAGAATACCATCATTATTTGCAAGTTTGGTCTTTCACGCATGTACTTCTGTATCTATTGAAACTATTGCATTATATACAAAGATGATAGTATCGTACATGAAGCATTTAATTCATTCAATCCGATAGCTACATGGGATAACTGGCTTGAGTTATTTTTAGTTATAATAAAATGTTTTCTCTTTTATATTTCTTAATAACTTTCCTTGTGTTGAGTGGAAAACAAATTTAAAACACATTAATTAAAGGAATGACGGAATGTTACGTATTAGACACCTTTAGAGTGGAGAATCCACAAGATGCCAAATAAACAATTTGGTTGAAAAAAGAAATCTTCGTAACTTGTACTTGTCCTGGATATACTATTTCTGTGAATATAATAGTAATCTTCCATCCCAGGAACATGTTAAAAAGGTACTTGAAGCACTTAAAAATCATGCAAATCTAAAAGAATTTAGCATTTCGGGGTATATAATGGTGCCAAATTTCCTTTTTGAATGTTTTGCAAACATTGTTTGATAGCGGAACTGGGTACTGTGCACTTTGTGGACGTACCGATCATCCTTGTCTGCTTCATCGCTGTCATCGTTGTCGGTACCAATGTAAATATCTTACTTATGTAAATATCTGACTCTTCTAGCTATTTCAAGAAATCTTTTGAGTTATTTCTTAATTTCATGCAGAAAAAATCACACTAACATTAAAATCTCTTTGTATTCGAGTACAATATATTAAACAATGCAGTTCATCTTCAAGTAATTTAGCATACACATTTTCCTATCAGATTTTAAATCTGTGACTAGAGATTGCTAGAGAAACGCATGCTATCATGGACATCAGACAGTTTGATAGGTAAATGTAGAGTATGCATAACATTTTTCAAGATTAAAGAGAAAGGATGGCCAAGTTTAACATGCCAAATATTAGCAACAACAGAGTTTGTATTATTTGAAGCAATAAAAGCACTCACAAGTGCTGAACTAGTACAATTATCAAGAAGAAAATCAAACAAATGAGCATGGAATTATGAGGAGCAGCAGATTTCTTGACAGAGGAAACAAGACCTGGCAGCTGATATAGACCTCTCCTAAGTGGACCTTGAAGCAACACCCTCTTCGTGACCTTGTCCTTTATCACAAAACCACCATCATGAAATTCAGCAAATGCATAGTTGTCTTTTGTAAGTTTAGATATGCTCAAGAGGTTTTTAGTGATGTTAGGCACATGTAAAATATCATTTAAGATGCAATGATCTAGATGGCAAAATATGAGAGGTAAGAGAGATGTTACCAATATGAGAAATACCTAGCTGCTGCCCATTGCCCACAGTGAGCCTATCATTACCTCTGTATGCAGACTTCAAAGAGAAATTTCCAAGGTCTGAAGTGATGTGATTGGTTGCCCCATTGTCCATGTACCATGACTGATCCTGAACAGAATCTAGAGTGGCATAGTAGGCAGTGTTCTAATGATAATAAGCTTGCTGCGTCGAATTGTTTGAAGCAGGTGGCAGCTGCTGTGGAGGAGCTTGATATGGCTGTTGCTGTTGTGGAGGAGCACCGGTCCAAGCTTGATCAAACCTCCTATAGCACTGCAAAGCTCCATGACCAGCTTTGCTACACAGTTGACAGCTAATTCGATTGTTGCTGGTCCACTTCCTGCCTCTACCACGACCTCCTCTGTTCTGTCCATTACCTCTGTTGTTAGAACTTCCACGATTGTTGACATTATTGGCTGTGTTAGACACAAAGCTCGCAGAAGCTCCAGATGTGTCAATGCTAGAAACAGAGCTAAGTTGTTCCAGCCTTTGTTCATGCACCATCAACATGTATTGTGCATCTTCAAGTGACATAGACTGATGTTGAGAGGATACAAGGACTACAACCGGATCATAGTCGTGACCTAGGCCACTCATAATGCTTAGAACCAGATCGAACTCAGTAACGGTCTGGCCAGCAGCTCATAGTTCCTCTCCAAGAGTTTTAATCTTCAAGATTAACTCACTGATGGACATGGAGCCTTTCCTAGTGTTCTGTAGCTAATGCTTGAGTTGCAGCACCTTGGCCATGGACTTTTGAGAATAAAGCTTCTCCAGAGTTGTCCAGGCAGCAAACGAGGTAGGACACTCAGTAACTTGCCCCAAAATTGCTGGACTGAGCGTTGCAAATAGCCAGCTGAGGAGCAGTTGGTCTGCTTTTCGCCAAGACAAATAGGCGCTGTTGAGAACCATAGTTTTCTCACCAGATTCAGCAGCCATGGCTTCGATGAACTTAGGTGGACAAGATCGAACACCTGTAACAAAGTCATCGAGCTCAAGAGCTCTTATGGCAGGTAAAACCTGTGCCTTCCAGTATATAAAATTGCTGGAATCTAGCTTAATAGAAATGTGGAAGTTTAAGGTCTTTGCGACCTGAGTGAGATCGATTGGAATTAAGGTTTGAGTAGCCACGAGAGAAGTGTCTAGTTGAGCGAAAACATTGGTTGAGCTTAAATCCATGACGATGAGTCAGTTTAGCTCTGATACGATGTAAACACGGAAGGTGTTTGATGAAAAGCCTCACAGGTATGTTAAGTATTTCTGGTTTCCATTAATGGAGTTTATTTGAGAGAGAAATCTCTACTTGTATATTTCATGAATTGTATTTACAGAAAACATATTCAATACATATTCACATAGCTGCAATCTGTAAACACACAGATTGAGTATGCACAACCAGCTGGCAATTGTGCCAGCTGGGATAACTAACTCTTAACAAACTAGGATAACAGAATCTAACAAACACAGCCACCTCAGCACTAGCCTGTATCAAGTGGAGTTAACTTAGGAGGGCGAGATTTGTGCCGGAGTTGGATGGGATCCACTGTTTTGAGACGATTGTTCCTCACTGAGTTAAGGAGTGGTTACTTTTGTTGAAAAATATTTTATTTTATTTTTTAAATGGAGAAAAATTGTTAATTATATGTATTTTTAATTAAGAATTTAATGAGACTATTTAATGAGACTAATTTTACTGTACATTAAATTTTAATGTATTTTCAACGATTTATTTGGGTCCAGATGAAATTATCTATATCTTTATGGGAATTTAGCAAAATTGTCCAAACAGTAGTCAACAATTGCAAAACTACCCAGGGTCCACTAATTTTTGCAACCGCTACCCAAAGACTTTGTTTGGACAAATTTGCCCTTACTTTCACATTTGACCCAGACTCCACGTTTTCACTTTACAGTTTTTGACCTGCTTGTTTTTACTGCTGTTCATCTCAACTGTTGTTCATCGCTAGTGCTGTTCGTCTTCTTCGTTTGTGTTCTCTGCTGCTGTTTGTCTTCTTCGTTTCGTCTTCTTCGTTTCGTTTGTGTTTGCAGGTTCAGCCGGAGTCGCGTTATTCTTCGAGCACAGCAAGGAAATCGTCTTCTTCTATTCTTGTTCAAAGTAAGGAAAAATTTCTTCTTGTGATTATTTGTTTACAAATTTGTGTTTTGGGCATCGAGTCACGTCTGGCCGATGATTTTGTTTCATCAGGTCACTGTGTCTAAGTGGTCCGATGAAACAAAACCATCAGCAAGCTGAGACCCGATGATTTGTTCATCGGGTCACAGCAACGAAATCGTCTCCTTCTTCCGTGGTAACATTCCACTCCGATTGAAATCGTCTCCTTCTTCTAATTTTTTGTGTAGAGGTTTGTGTTTTGGGCATCGGGCCACGGGTGACCGATGGTTTTGCTTCGTCGGGCCAGTACCTCAGTAGCCCGATGAAAGTAAACCATCGGCCAGCTGAGACCCGATGAGTTTTTCATCGGGTCTTCGCTGGCCGATGGTTTTGTTTCGTAGGACACAGTGGCCCGATGAAAGTAAACCATCGGCTAGCTGAGACCCGATGAGTTTTTCATCGGGTCTTCGCTGGCCGATGGTTTTGTTTCGTAGGACAGTGGCCCGAGGAAACTAAACCATCGGCCATCTGTGACCCGATGAAAAACTCATCGGGTCACAGCTGGCCGAAGGTTTTGTTTCGTCGGGTCACAATGGCCCGATGAAACAAAACCGTCGGCCAGCCGTGGCCCGATGATTAAATGTTATCGGGCCACCGCGACCCGATGGTGCCACTATGAAACAAAACCGTCGAGTCGCGGTGGCCCGATGACATTTAATCATCGGGCGACGGCTAGCCAATGGTTTTGTTTCATCGGCCTGATGAAACAAAACCATCGGCCAGCCGTGGCCCGATGATTAAATGTCATCGGGCCACCGCGACCCGACGGTTTTGTTTCATGGTGGCACCGTGGCCCGATGAATCAAAATCGTCGGGTCGCGGTGGCCCGATGACATTTAATCATCGGGCCACGGTTGGACGAGGGTTTTGTTTCATCGGCCAGATGAAACAAAACCGTCGGCCAGCCGTGGCCCGATGATTAAATGTCATCGGGCCACCGCGACCCGACGATTTTGTTTCATCGGGCCACGATGCCACCATGAAACAAAATCGTCGGGTCGCGGTGGCCCGATGACATTTAATCATCGGGCCACGGCTGGCCGACGATTTTGTTTCATTGGGCCGATCAGACTAAACCATCGGCCAGCCTGCAAGCATCACCATGAAACAAAACCAGATGAAATCAAAGCATCGGGCCACTGCGACCCGATGAAATTAAATAATCGGGCTGACATGATTTGATGAAATAAAATTTATATTTTTATTGTTTAATATGTTGATGAATTCGATTTTTTTTTTATGCAGGCTAATATTCAATGGCAAGTGACAAGTTGCTTGACACGATGAAAATTAAGGAAAATTTTTTTTTCCATACCAAAATGACAACGTATTCTAAATGGGCTTGCATCGGGCTGCTTAAGAGTAAACTCACGGAACGTCAACAACAAAAAATAAGAGGAACGTGCTTTGGGCATTTCTTAGATGTTAATGAAATATGCTTCACGGGTCAATTTTGTCACCACATCTTGTTACGGGAGTGCCATGTGGACAATGCTGAAAATGAAATGTGGTTTGTGATTGGTGGGAATAGAATACGGTTCAGTGCAAACGAGTTTTGCCTCGTCAGCGGTCTACGTCTTGGGGATACAGTCGTCCCTACTGTACAGGATGATGATATGTGTAGAATTTGGCAGAAATATTTTAAGGGAGCGAAAAAGGTGACTGGAACCAAATTGCAAAGTTTGTTCGAACGTATGGAGGAAGAACATGATGATGACGATGACATGATTAAACTAGCTTTGTTGCTGATCTTAGAGATGACATTGCTTGGAAAGAACCTGAGGACTAAAGTCGAATATTGGGCAATAAAGTTGGTTGATAATTTAGAAGAATTCAATCGGTTCCCATGGGGTTCATTTGTCTATTCAAGGACATTCAACTCTTTATCGACCTGTTGCAAAAGTTGAGATCATAAGTTTATGGAGAAGGCTCAAAAGGATCCGAGCCATACAGCAGAGAAAATCAACCTGTATGGATTTGTCTATGCTTTTCAGGTAATTTTAAGTGTTTAACTTTTTTTACCCTTAACTTCTTTAAAACTCTTATTGAAACATGGTTTTGTTTTATTTGGTAGGTGTGGGCAATTGAAGCGATTCCGCTGTACTCAAAGAAGAAATTTGCTACCAGGGTGTCTCGTACAGCCCCTCGTATTCTGAACTGGGAAGTGAAAACTAGTCCTGGATATGAGGCTTTGAGAACTCACATTTTCAGTAGGCGAACGGTATGAACTACATTCAAAGACTTTTGTTAGGTATATAAATTTTTATTATAATACTATGTGGGCTGTTTTTTTTTTTGGGTTAGATTTCAACGTTTCAAACTTTAAAACCAACGGAGGAAGAATTGAAGTTGTCCTATTTTACGGGGTTGGAGACGGCTGCCATCTCAAATGATCCGTCTGCCCCATATATAGAGATTGGTGATCAGGAAGATGACGAGTATTGTCATGAGACTCATAGTGATGATGTTGCTGAAGAAGAGCAACCACAACCGAAAGATAAGCAAGCTGAAATACAAGAAGAGCGGCCTATTGGACGGAGGCCATCGGTATGTTGCCAATATTGTCCCTTAATTGTATTGTTCATTAAATATTATGTAAATATTAATTTAACTTTTTCTTGGACATTATGTTAGGACTCACAAGATTTTCATAGAAAATTGGATGGCCTCTACACAGAAGTAGCCTGTCTAAAGACTTCTATGACCGCACTGAATGATAAAGTTGACAAAGGGTTTGCAACCCTACAAACAGAACTTGATGAGATACGGAAAGGAGTTCAGAAATTGATCGAAGTTGTCTGCAAGACAGGAGGCAGTGATGAAAAATTTGCAGCTGGAACTGAGGTGCCACAGGTAATTTATTTTTTATTTAATCACGTCGACATTTGTTATTTCCTTTTTGACATTGTATTAACCGTATACTGTTCTATTAACTGCATCAGACTGACGACATCTTTGATACAACCTACAATGTGGACGATACAACTGATCTTAGAAATGATGAAGTAAAGGAGGAGGGTCTTGAACCCGATCAATGCCTGCAGCTTACTATTTACCATCCTCCCTCTCCCTTGCCGAATATCGTGAGTGCCATAGGTAATCAGACTGTCGAACCTCTTAAAAAAAAAGCATTCGGCGTAAGATATGGTATGAGGACGTGAAAGCGTTCTACATTCGTATCTAGCCCGTACATTGACCCGACTAGGCCAAAGAAGCAAAAGACACGGTCCTCAAATCCAATTAAGTTCGAGCCGTTAAAACTGGTTCATAAGGAAGTAAAGTCGGAGTACGAGGCTTTCAAAAAAAATAAGAAAGCTAGGTAAGCATACATAATTTAAGTGCATAACCTATTTTCAGACTTCTTTTTTTGTTGTGATGTTTAATGTATATTCATCTGAATATTATACCGTATATGCAGGTGCTACGTTGGGGCACCAATGGATGCGACCCCTGAATTTTTCAAGACGTTTGAGAGTGCGACCGACTGGTTGGACAGCTGGGTTAGTAAATAAATTGAAATTATTTTGTAACTTTCATGCTAATGTCATTAACTTGCACTGTTCCTTATGATGAGTTTTCAATGGCAATTTTTTTTTCATGATCTAACCACAAAACAGCACATTGAGACTTATTTGTCAGTACTACGGAGGCGCCAGCTTTCGCATCCGACCATTTTTTCCCAAAATTACAACTTGATTGACCCAACATTATTTGTAAGTTGTAATTGAAATATAAATTATTTAATTGTTTTCATGACTTAATTATAAAGAACATACTGATATTTTAAATTTTTGTAGACAACCCTTCAACACATTTGGAAAAAACTTCCGAAGGACGAGGATGGAACCATACTGCAGGAGGCATACGATCCCCTTACCTTTCCATGGGAGGATTTTTACCTTGGCTATGTTCGCGGAGAACGACCCGAAAGGTCTCATCCATGGTGGGAGATCGATAATGTAAGTGTAATCATGCATCTATTTTACAGTACAATATCTTTATAAGTTAAATGCTAATTATGTGTTCAATGTAGTTGTTGATGCCTGTGAATGTGGATGGTTATCATTGGGTGTTGGCGGCTGTCAATCTTGTTGAAAGAAAAGTACGGAACTATGATTCTTTATGTAAGGAAACTGATCTGTCTTTTCGGGAGCAATATGTCGCCCCGCTAGCACTTCTTCTGCCGTCCCTTATGTATAGCGGAGGCTATTTTCAACACAAGGGGAGACAAGTACAGGTCACTCCATTTGCATGCAAAAAGACTAGGTCCCGATACTGTTCCACAACAACGGGGGGCGTAAGTGAAATTGAACTCAATATTTTTTAATTGATTGTTATTATAATTGATTCAATAATTGACAGTGCTATTATATTGAAATTATTGCAGTGGTCACTGTGGTGCATTTACCCTTCTGTTTGCTGAATACATTGTTGCACACAGACAGAAGTTTGATTTCAATGCAAAGCAAATCGAAGCCCTGAGGAAGAAAAGGTCCATTGACATATTTTCAAACTCTGCAAGGATAGAAGATTCAGATGCAGAATGACCTGTACATTTTTTGAAATTTTCATTTATCTGAATATTATTGGTTTTTGGGAATGATTGTAAATTTTGGTTATTCGGAAATTATTGGTTGTAGGTATATCATTGGTTATTAATAAAATTATAGTAAATTTTTTAAACGTTAATTTTTACGCTTTGATAAAATGATTGGAAAAGTCGCATCGAACGGAAGGATGTGCAAATGATTGAACATTGTGCTATGAAGTGTATACACCTTGAGGTAAATGCATTGATTTCGTAAATCAGGTTTTGGGTTGTTAGAAAAACAGAGGAAACTCTGGCAAAAATTTCATAAGTTATTTGATTACAAACTCTTCAAAAAAACAAAATAAAACTGTTAATTGCATACAACAAAACAGCTAACTGAAATTGTACAATAATAAAACTTTTCAAATGCATACATACAACAAAACATTGAGTTCAAAATAGTACAATAATAAAACTTTTCAAATGCATACATACAACAAAACATTGATTTCGAAATAGTACAATAATGTGTTCCAAATTGTACAATAATGTTAATTATATTGTTCATTTCCTGCAATTCTCCGAATCAAAATGCAATTAAATACAACAAAACAGAATATCATAAATAAATCAACATCATATCTTGCATATCCTCATCACCCGGATGGTTCAGCTACTTTAGGATTCTTGCATGTTTGGCTGTTGTGGCTGTGGCGCCAACAATTTCTACACCTTCTGCGTACAACCTCTTCTCCAATCGAAGGTATACGTTGTTTCTTTGGTCGACCTGGTGGACGTCAGGCAACTGGTGGAAGAACAATTGTATTTGCAACGTCTGCTGGGACCAACCAGTCACCTTGATGGCCTACTGGATGAATCTCACCACTGTATGCTGAAAGCAGATAAGCAGTCGAGTAGTAGGGTGAGGTGAATGTTGTGTAATGCAATCCTCTATATTTTATGGCAGCTAAAGCATGTGCACATGGAATCTGATCAAGATCGAATTCCCTACAATTGCATGTACGGTTTTCTAAATCAACAATGCCATTCTGTTTTCCATCGTCCACCTCAAACTGGTATAATGCAATTGGGGACACCTTCATATGTTGCGCAGATTCATCACTAACCCCAATAAGTGCCTCAACCCTTTCTATCAACTGTGTATCATAAGAAGCAGCCATTGTACGACGATCATGAAACCAACGTTGCATCATATCTCGAATACGGTCAATCATAGCAACAATGGGTAACTCTCGAAAATCTTTCACTGCATTATTCATCGACTCAGCAATATTAGTAGTCATAATGTTGTACCTTTTTCTCGGACAAAATGCTCGGGACCACCTCTCTTCTCCAGCATCAACGACATACTGATGAGCTCCAACACTAATGCTGGACAACTGTAGCATGTAAAATGAGTGATCATTAACTCTGTAGGCCTTGGCTGCCTTCCGAAATGGTATGGAAATATCTTTGTTCTTATAAATGGAAATCATATTTCATTCTAAATGCATGAAACAAGCACCGTGGTATGCATTTGGAAAAACCGTTGCAATAGCTTTGACAATACTGTTTTTCCTATCAGATACAAAAACAAGATCTTCAACATCTCCAATGGTATCATGCAGACAAGATAGAAACCAACTCCATGAAGCATCATTCTCGGAATCCGCAATACCAAATGCCAAAGGAAATATTTGGTCGTTCCCGTCCTGACATACAGTGACAAACAAAATGCCCCCATATGAACCCTTCAGAAACGTGGCATCAATTGCAATAACCGGTCTAATGGCAGCATTAAAACCATCTATGCACGCTTTAATGGAGAAGAACACATACATGAACCTATTTTCATCATCAGTCTTAATGTTCGTGATCGTCCCTGGGTTTGTTTCCTCTAACATGTGATAATAATAAGGTAACATACTGAAAGAAACTTCAAATGATCCGTGTACCTCCTCCATAGCAATATGTTTAGCCCGATATCCTTTGTGGTAATTTACTGTAATGCCCAATTCATTTTGGATATCTCTTATGATTTGCTTTGGTTTGTAGATACGACCATCACGAAATTTCTCCTTGATATGTTGGCCAATAAATTGTGCACTAGCCTTTCTATTCCACGAAAACCTTTTCTCCATTGAGCAACTGTGTTTGTCGTCAAATCTGGTAATCCAAAAAAAATCAGTGTTTGTAACCTTGAATGCATGTAGCCGCCATTTGCATTCTCCAACAACACAACGTACCTCAAAACGTAAAGTATCGGACTTCCACACTTTCAAATTGAAACGATTTGCAGCAACGTACCTTCTTAGTTGGGAGTGCAACTCTTTCTTACTGTCAAAGACTTCCCCATTTGCAATCAGAATCGGCATAGCTCTCGAAGCTACTTCAACATCATTAATTGAACACATTACAGACGTGGCTCGAACCAACCCTTCATTACTGTTTCCAGCACCCTGAACATCTTCGGGCTTCTCATTATCTCTGGCTTCGTTACTGAAATCATCAACAACTTGAAATTCTTCTTCAACCGTAGCATCATTTAAATTTGGTGTGTAGCCTTCCTGAATGTAGTTACTTCCCTTCGATGAAGGAAACTGAAGATTGATGGGATGGTGTTGTTGATTAGATGACTCTGGAAAACATTGCTGCTGCAATTGTCGATCACTATGCTCAATCTCAGACACGGTTATACAAACTAAAGGGTCAACATTCTTTTGACGTAATAATATTACAACATCATCATCATCACTTATCTCAACAGGCATGCTTGGGCGGATGGTATGAGCAACCGTCTTTATAATGACTCGAAAGCAGTTTCTGTCAATCCCAATGACGGCATACACTTTATCTAATAGTTGAGCATAAGTTGCTTCTCTTGGAAATAACACCCATTTTGATCTCTTGCCATCATACCAATAAACCCCTTGTTCATATACCCAATGTCCATCCCAATTGATTATCAACTGCACATCATCCATGCTCCTTCCTGCATTCAAATAAAAAATGTAAATAAAACATTGATTCAATTAAAGTATCAAAACTCCTGGCCTGGCATGAACAAAAATCATTTGGCCAAGGGCATCGGGCCGCCATGTGAAAATACATGATGAAAACCATCGGGCCGCCATGTGAAAATACATGATGAAAGAAAACCATCGGGCCAAGGCTATCGGGCCGACATGATAAAACCATCGGGGCAAGGCCATCGGGCCACCATGTGAAAATACATGATGAAACAAAACCATCGGGCCGACATGATAAAACCATCGGGGCAAGGCCATCGGGCCGCCATGTGAAAATACACGATGAAATAAAACCATCGGGCCAAGGCCATCGGGTCGCCATGTGAAAATACATGATGAAAGAAAACCATCGGACCAAGGCCATCGGGCCGCCATGTGAAAATACATGATAAAACAAAACCATCGGGCCGCCATGTCAAAATACATGATAAAAACCATCGAGCTAAGGCCATCGGGCCGACATGATAAAACCATCGGGCCAAAACCATCGGGTCGGCATGATGAAAAATTTTTTTTTATAAAAATTTGTTCTTCATTTTTTTTATGGAGGATTAACAAATGTGAAATGCCTACAACTGATTCAAAACCCATAAAGGTCTGCATTGACTAAAAAAAAAAAGGTTTAACACTAACCTTGGAATTTTTGATGGAGAAAAAGACTTTGTGAGATGAATCGATGGTTTATTTGCAAGAGATAACTTGAGAATTTCTTGGCTTAGGTTGGGTAAGAGATTTATGGAGAAGAGAAGAGAGGAAAAATAAGAAAATGTGAAGAAGAGAAGAGAAGAAGCAACGACGACAGTGCAGGAAAAATAAGAAAGTTGTCTAGATGAAGAAGAAGAAGAAGACAGTGCAGTGGTCAAATGTATAAGTAAGGGCAATTTTGTCCAAAAAATGGCTTTGGGTAGATGTTGTAAAAATTAGTGGAACTTGGATAGTGTTGCAACTGTTGACTACTGTTTGGGCAATTTTGCTAAATTCCCTATCTTTATTGATTATCGTCAAGCTTTGACTCCCTCAGTTTCGAAACAACTTCTAGTTTTAAATTGCGTCTAACAGGGTGTAGGAAGTTTAAAATTAATTCGGATACTGCTACAGATTCTATGAGTAAAGTTATAGATTTGAGAGTATAAAACGTAATGATTAAGGTCTTATCGTGACAGCTTGGTCTCAACGTCGTAATAGTAATTATTCTGTTGATATTTTGAAGTACCTTAAATTAATTGTGGAGATTGGCATATTTTGTGAGAATATATCGAAAATTTTTTTAAAAAATAAAAAATAAAAAATTAATTTTTTTTCAATTTAAGTTTTTTATTACTATTTTTTTAAAAAAAATTGATGTTCTTGGTGGAGATTCAGATTGAATTTTCACCATCTATTATTGTCGATAGACGGTATAGATCCAATCTGAATCTCTAAAAAAAAAAATTAAATAAAAAAATTGAAGTTAAAGATGATTTGGGTTCGGCTTCCAACCCAGTTTCCTGAGTTCGAAGCGAATCACCCCCTCCAAAAAAGAGATGTTTTTCTACCCAATGTATAGATTCACCACTGGCTATTTAAAAATTAAAATCCTTCAAAATCAAACATAAAAGGAGCCAATAAAGTGAGAAAATCCATACCTAATATAAGATCTTCTCCAGCTTGATCAAAGACAAAGAATGAATGTCGAAGACCAAGGGGCTCAAGTTAAACTGGTCTCGTATATTTTTTATTGGAGAAAAGATATCCACTCGCTGAGGAGAACATGACTGCGGTAGGAATCTTATAACATTTGGGTAGACATTTGCTATGTATGATAGGAGATGTTGCTCCTGTATCCAGTAGTGCAGTAAGTGCAATAAACTGACCAGCATGTGGAACTAGAACAATCTTCACACACGGCTTAAAAGGACTTTCCTGCCCGGATTTGTATATTAATAGGTATATTCATGATAAAGTATCTTTTAAACTTTGATAGTTGGTGGAGATTTTTATTTAAATTTTTTAAAACTTTTAAATTTTTTTTTTTAATTATAGATAGTTTAAAAGATAAAAATAGCCATAGAAACAGTTAAATTTGACTAACGATTGACTCACAGAAGTACCAAATTAATATGTTTCCAAAAAATTAGAGTCTAAGGATACTAATAAACGAAACTAGTTTAAAAAATTAATAATTCTTAAAAGTTAGAGACTAAATTAATAATCGCCCTTAAATTTAAACGTAGTTATAGCGATTGAATATAAAAATAAAATTAAAAATTGGAAAAAGAAGTAGAGGAAAATGGAGATTATATTTTCAAAATGAGCCCAAATAGTGGCTGTAAAACCCCATTTGCAATTATATTACAAGCAGCCCAACCCAACTATAAATTACAAAATCATTTTCACACTTAAACGACAACGTTTGGTTATCTGTCCGCTTCTAGTTCTTCCCCTGCTATTGCAATCAAGGAGGAGATAAGATCAATGCTTAACCATTACACAACCAAATTTATCATAAGTCGGTTATAATATAAGGTAATAGAATGATTTTATTATGATATAAAGTAATGAAGTAAGAGTGAAGGAGAAAAGGATTTAATATACCAAAATCAAGAAATGAAAGCACCACAAAAGAAGTTCTTAATTTAGAGAGATTTTGTTCTTCTTATTTCAACAAGAATTGACTCATATTTATAGTCATTCTTGCCTCACCTAATTCAATCCACTCAACCAATAAATCAATAAGTTATTGGTTGATAATCATGGTGGAATTTACTATTTACACCATGATCAATATGGTGGACATCCATCATTTACAACACTCCCCCTTGGATGTACACCATTTTAAAGTAAATATGTTAGTAAACAATACAATGATCTTCTGGATTATAAATTGTATTTGATGTGTTCAAACTGCCTCATTAAAAACCTTGCCGGTAAAACCAAGTGGGACAAAATCCGGTCGAAGGGAAAAAGAGTGCAGTACACATGTATTGTTATCTTCAAAAATCTACTCCCCCTGATTGTATGCTCCCCCTGATAAAAATTAATTCTGTAGTTTACAAAATCGACGCATGCCAATGCCATATACTAATTTCTCAAATGTTGACGTCGGTAATGATTTAGTAAACAGATCTACAAGATTATCTGTAGACCGTATCTGTTTTACATCAATCTATCGACTTTGTTGAAGTTCATGAGTATAGAAGAATTTTGGAGAAATATGCTTAGTTCTATCCCCTTTGATATATCCTCCTCTTATCTGAGCAATACAAGCTGTATTATCTTCAAATATTGGTGTCTGCATTTCTTTGGATGATGAAAATCCGCATGTACTTCGAATATGATGAATAATAGAATTTAGCCAAACACATTCTCGACTTGTTTCATGAAGTGTAAGGATCTCCGAATGATTAGAGGATGTAGCAACAAGACTCTGCTTTATAGATCGCCAGGAGATTGCTGTGCCATTATAGGTAAAAACATATCCCGTTTGTGAACGAGCTTTATGGGGATCAGATAAATGTAGTCCTCAAAAATCGCTCGGGGACACGGGGCACTACAACCTGCAAAGATAGAATGCACGTGACCCGTAGGACGTCTGGGACACCGGGGTGGTGCCGGCCAAAGTCACTCCGACGGTCAAGTTAGCGAGTGCTAGTAAAAGTGTAATGTTTGTAAATGAAGATGAGTAAGGAATACTTCCTGCTATATTCACAGTTGGGGTTTTTCTGATCAAAGGAGGTGTAAGGTCGGAGGGTGATCGGAGAAACTCAACAATGGCCGGGGGGTATGGCTTTTTCTTAGTAATCTCTTGATCTCAGTTTTTTTTTTGCCCCCTCTCTTATGAGGGATTATTCTTCTATTTATAGGAGACTGATGCTTCTTCCTTTTGAGAGATCTTATCACTCTCTCTTCTCTGTCTTCCACCAAGAAAGCATCTGGGTGCTTCTTTTGATTGGGCTGCCATCAAGTGTCATTATGACTTTGTAGGACCCGTTTCAAAGTAAATTTCAATCTGGTCTCCCTCGGAGCGACGGAGATGCTATGTCGTACGACATGTAGGTTTCTCGTCAATCTGGACCATGATTGGGTGATGTAGCACGGTCGCACTATATAAGGGTACATGTCGTGCGACAAGGTCTTCGAACTGGTACATCGTCGTATGACTGCTTTATATCGTGCGACAGTCTTCGTATTGATACGTCGTCGTATGACTGCTTCATGTCGTGCGACATAGTCTTCGAACTGACATCTATATGAGGGCTCTCCATGTCGTGCGACTTGGTCTTTATGCCGAGACACAGTCATACTTCATGTGTAGTCCCACTTTTAGGCTATGGGCTTTGTCTTTGGGCCATACCTTGGGCCAGACATATTTTGGCTACTACAGTTTGCCCCCAAACGCATTGGATCTAAAAAAGCCAAGGGTTTGCGTCGTACGACATGTAGACATGTATATGTATGTGTAAACTTCAAGGTTGGGCCGACATTGTCGCACGACTCTGTCCTTCTGAGAGAGTGTATCAGTGTTGGTGACTAGATGACAACGCATAAGTTCTGTCATTGTCGTACGACAATGTCACTTAGGGAAAGAGTGGTTGGTTTCCAATCGACCCCTCGATATCTGTGTCGAAATAAATGCGGTCTTTATGGGCAGTGCGCATGCATGGAAAATGATAGGTTATGGGAGTACGTGTCTAATGAGAAACTGACACGTCAGCATGTGTTTCTTTTTAGTTGCCGCCCCTTCCCTTTCTCTTCATTTTCAATTTTTTGCTCTCTCTCTCTCTTTCTCGTTTTCTCTCTCAAAAACCAGTCGCCGCTTTTTGCCATTTCCGTGTCATTCCGGCGTTTTTTGCTGCTTACTTTTGCCATCTCCGTGTTTATTCCGGCAGGGAAGAGGTCGTTTTGCTTTTTTGGTAAGTTTTCCTAGTTCCTTCGCTATTTTGTTTTCTCATTTTTGCATTTCTGTTTCTGGGTTCCCTTGTGTCCTTCGAATAGTTCTTGAGAAAAAACTTTTAAATTTTTTTTTAAGTTTTGTAGATCGAAAATTTAGACTTAGGTTTATGCACAAATTGTTTGTAGAGTCTAGGTCGCACGACAGTAGCCAAGACGTATAGGTCGCACGACCTTTTTAACAGTCTTGGGAGCTGATATTAGGTCGTGCCAAGTCTTTGATCTAGGTTATAAATACTAACCATTGGCTACTGTCGTTCGACTTGTAGGTCTGATGTCGAGTTGAGGAGATGAGAGTCCTTCCAGTACCTCTGGGCGTGGATACGACGATCCAATAGATCTGTCGTACGACTCATGGGGAGAGTCAGAGGCAGTGAGTGCTGAAGTAACTATAGCTTCCTCATCGTACGACACCGTGACCGTTTCTCTTGTGGGTACATCGCGTGTGATGGACGACATGGCTATGGGAGTGCCCTTAGTCGAGCAGCCGGGCGACGCAGCTGGCCCGTGTCCAATGGGACCTAGTAGGCCGCTAGGGTTGCTATTGAATAACCCGGCTAGCGTGCTGACTGAGGACGACGTCACGCGTCTCCGATTCAGCTATGGCATTCCTGATGGAGTCGCAATGAGGGCGCTATATAAGGAGGAGAGACCAGATTGGGACATCCCAGGATGGACCTGTTTGTACGAGTTCCCGTTCCAGCGGGTAGGATTCAGGTTGCCCATAGTCGGACTGCTAAGGAAAGTGCTCGATCACTTCGAGCTTGCCCCAGGGCAGCTGATGCCTAACAGCTGGAGGATCCTGCTGGCGCTGGACCTGTTGTGTACGAGGGAAGGGATAGTCTTCGAGCTACCCGACTTGTTCTACTCGTACACCGTGCGGGAGCACTACACAGAAAAGGGGCGATACAACTTAAACCTCCGACCCAACAGAACACATATGATCACGGAGTTAACAACAAATGACAGGTTGTGGAAGGACAGGTACTTCTTTGCGAGGGGCCTGCTTGTCGACTGGCCTCTCGGGGATACCGTCGTCCGTGCGACCTGGTCCAAGGCTGGTGGGTCTTTAATTTAGTCGAGTCGTACGACTGTTTTTTTATTATTGTCTTCACTAACTCATTTTGTGTTTGCTTTGTAGTGAACACAGGAGCGCCCCAATCAGTTGTTGGATTGACGTGTGTTACGCGTACGGAAAGGGTGCTGTCGTACGACGTCAAGGAGAGGAGTTGGAGGAGTATACTAGCGGAGGAAAATTTGCGGCCGAGTTACCTCTGGAGGTTTAGCATTATAAACGAGCCAGGTACCCCCTACCCTGCCTTCAGAAATTTAGTGGAATTTGTCAGGGTCAGGCACTGTGTCGAGTGACTGTACGGCACACGATTTCTGACTCCTATCTCATACGTCGAGCGACGATTTGCAGTTGACATCATGGCTGGAGAGATCGCCTCGCCTGCTGCTGACGACGCAATGAAGAGGCTGAGGGAAAAAAGGAAGGGCAAGAAGAAGGCTGAGTCGAGCGACCAAGCGGCCTCCACTCCTCCACCTCCTCCTAGTCGAGGCAAGATCTCCCAAGACGTTTCTTCAGCTGGGAAGAAAAAGAGGAGGGATGATTCGACATCGGGTGTCGATACGTCGGTCGACCTGGTCTTCCCACAGGATGCCTCTGCATACTCTAATGTAGGGTCGATCCTTCCACAGGTCGAGCGGCTGCTGCTGCCCGAAGAGAAAAGTCACCTCAGGGAGATGGGTCTGTCCCAAGCTGCTGACTGGGGCCTTGGCCACCTCTTTCAGGTATGGTCGTACGACCTATACATTTGCATATTTTGTTTTGAATATTTTATAATTAGTTCTTACTTGTATTTTTATTTTCTGTAGGCTCTTCAGTCGCACATTCATCTGAAGGAAGAGCTGGGCATCGCCCTCAAGAAGGTGAGGGACCTGAAGGTGAGCAACCAGAGCCTAAAGGCTAACAATGATAAGCTAAAGGTTTCGAATGTCGAAGCCAAGAAGACTGCTCTTGAGGCCTCGAGTCGGGCGGTGGAGGCCACTTTGGAATTAAATAGGCTGAAGTCGAGCGTCGACCTGCTGGAGGCCAAGCTGAAGGCTAAAGAGGCGGACTACGACTCTCTGTACGACAAGGCAGAGGATAACGTCCTCAATGCAGTCATTAAGACTCGTGCGGATTTGATGAGGGAGTACAGGGACGGTCGTGCGACCGAGTGGAAGGTTGACAGCTGGATTGCTGACCATGAGGAGCTGTCCCGCTATGCTGAGGATGAAGCCGATGACAAGCTTGGTGAAGAGCCTGTTCCTCCTCCTCCAGAAGGTTCGACCGTCGTGGCCTTGGCTGCCCAGCTGACTGGAGAGCATGATGATCTTGCCCCATAAGGGGTTGTAAAAAATATTTTGTTGACTCTTTTTATTTTTATTTTTATTTTATTGCTCTGTTTGAACAACAATTTTAAATATATGAAGTATGTTTAGATTTTCCTTGATGTCGTAAGCTGTTTATGATAGTAATTTTCTATTTATGATTGTGTGATCTGTTTGAAAATGGAAACTTTAAATGTTAGGTCGTGGTCCATGATCTTGAATGCAGGTCGTGTGACCATGTGGAGATGGAGAGTCCATGACCTTGAATGCGGGTCACGTGATCGTGTGGAGATGGAGACCGTGAATGCAGGTCGCGGTCCGTGACCTTCAATGCGGGTCGTGTGACCGTGTGGAGATGGAGAGTCCATGACCTTGAATGCAGGTCATGTGATAGTGTGGAGATGGAGACCGTGAATGCAGGTCGCGGTCCGTGACCTTGAATGCGGGTTGTGGTCGAGTCTTGTCATAGACTTTGTTGTTTATGGTATTGAATTGCCCCAGTTGGAGTGTGTAACTGCTCAGTTGCACACTACAACTTTGGTTAAGATAGGTAGTCTTTGCAATGCTAACCTGCGTAAAAATGTTGTAGAGTGATAAAGTTCGAAATATATAGATATATATATATATATATATATATATATATATATATATTAAAACTGATATTGTTTTAGATGGTACGCGTTCCAGCTGTTGCCGATTTCCATGCCATCTGTACATCGTAGTTTATAGGCTCCATGTCCAACTACATTGGTGATTTGGTATGGTCCCTCCCACGTGGGACCGAGTTTACCTGCTCCTTTTTCCTTTGTATTTTGGAAGACGCGGCGAAGGACCCAATCTCCGATACAGAATGACTTGAGACGAATGTTTCTGTTATAATGGCGGGCGACTCTTTGTTGGTATACGGCCAATCTGATTGCGGCCTTGTCGCGACGCTCGTCGATTGTGTCAAGTTCGCTCAGCAGCTCTCTGTTGTTTGCTTCTTCTGTCGCGTGTCGTATCCTATAAGAAGGGTAGTCAGCCTCTGTTGCTATGACGGCCTCTGAGCCGTAAGATAGAGAGAATGGTGTTTCGCCCGTGGACGTCCTGACCGTTGTGCGGTAAGACCATAGCACACCTTGTAACTCGTCGGCCCACTTCCCTTTGTATTGGTCGAGTCGCTTCTTAAGGGTGGACATGATTGTCTTGTTAGTGGATTCTGCTTGTCCGTTAGCTTGAGGGTATCTTGGGCTTGAATAACTTAGTTTGATGCTCCATTTGTCGCAGAAGTCTTGGAAATCGTACGAAATGAATTGTGAGCCATTGTCGGTGACTATTTCCTTTGGAACTCCGTAGCGGCATATGACATTCTTCCAAATGAAGCTTTTAACCTCAGAGTCTTTGATTCTTACGTATGACTCGGTTTCAACCCACTTTGTAAAGTAGTCGGTCACGGCTAACATGTAGACCTTGCCCCCGGTAGCAATGGGCAACTTTCCTACTATGTCCATGCCACACTTCATGAAGGGCCATGGTGCTGAAATGGGGTGGAGTCTTTCCGGGTGTTGATGTGAAACGTGGGCGAAGCGTTGGCACGGGTCGCACCTTTTGACGAGGTCGTACGACTCAGACCGCATTGTGGGCCAGTAGTACCCGGCTGTGATTGCTCTATTAGCCAGGTTTCTCCCGGCCGAGTGATTCCCACATTGCCCCTCGTGTAAGTCCTTGAGTACTTGCTGAGCTTCGACTAGGTCGACACATTTGAGGTAGGGCCCGGAGTAGGATCGCTTGTAAAGTTGACCTTCTATTATAGAGAATCGGGCGGCCTTGATTTTAATTTTTCGTGCTTCTACCTTGTCAGATGGGAGGGTGTCGTCCCTCAAGTAGTCTTGGATCGGGGTAATCCAAGTGGGCTCGTCCGAAATTGGTTTGATTTCGAGCTTTGTTGGCTTCCACACAGCTGGCCATTGGACAAACACCATAGGAATGGTCCGTTCAATCGTGGTATCTAGTGCGGACCCAAGATTGGCGAGTGCGTCGGCATGCGCGTTTTCGGATCTGAGTATTTGCTCGATGTCGAATGACTCGAATGAAGCTTGTAACTCCTTTACCAAGGTCAAGTAGGCCGACATCTTCAAGTCCCGAGCTTGATAGGATCCTTGCAATTGTCTCACAATTAATTGGGAGTCACTGCGTACCTTGATTCGCTCGACGTGTAAGTCCTTTGCCAAGGTGAGCCCGGCTATGAGGGCTTCGTATTCGGCTTCGTTATTGGTGGTCTTGAATCCACATCGGATGGACCTCTCGATGATGTGCTCCGTAGGGGAGGTAAGTACTATTCCCAGCCCGCTGCCTCTAGCGTTACTTGATCCGTCAACTGCCAAACTCCACTCCTCCTTTGGTGTGTCGCACGACATGGTGCAAAGTTCTTCCTCCGCTCGTTGTAGAATCCCGGGCGTGAAGTCTGCTATGAAATCCGCCAGTACTTGCGACTTGATCGCCGTGCGAGGTTGGTAGTTGACGTCGTACTCGCTCAGCTCCACGGCCCATTTCACTAGACGGCCGGATAGTTCAGGTTTATGTAAGACACTTTTCAAGGGGAATTCAGTGAGTACACTAATAGTGTGGCATTGGAAGTACGGTCGTAATTTTCTTGCGGCTGTGACTAGTGCGAGAGCTAATTTCTCAAGTTGGGTGTACCTTGTCTCTGCGTCGAGTAGGGTCTTGCTGATGTAGTATACGGGGAGTTGTTTGCCCTCCTCCTCCCTTATCAGTACCGCGCTAACGGCCGTCTCGGATACAGCGAGGTAGAGCAGGAGGGTCTCTCCTTCTTTAGGTTTGGACAGGAGAGGTGGGTTTGCTAGATACCTTTTTATATTTTGGAAGGCGTCCTCGCTTGTTTGGTTCCAATCAAATGACTTGCTCTTTCTTAGAGCATCGAAGAAAGGTTTACATTTTTCGGACGACTTTGAAATGAATCGGTTGAGGGCCGCGAGTCGTCCGGTTAGGTTTTGTACGTCTTTGATGCTTTTGGGGGACCTTAGATCCATGATGGATCGGAGTTGATCCGGGTTGGCCTCGACGCCTCTCTTGGTTACTAAATAGCCAAGGAACTTCCCTGATGAAACTCCGAAGGAACATTTGGTTGGATTAAGCTTCATCTCATACTTGTCAATGATGTCAAACGACTGCCGGAGGTGGTCGAGATGTTGGTCTGCTACTAATGACTTTACCAGCATGTCGTCTATATAGACCTCCATAGTCTGTCCAAGCATGGTTGCAAACATTTTATTGACTAATCTTTGGTAGGTTGCCCCAGCGTTCTTGAGGCCAAATGGCATTACTTTGTAGCAGAAAATGCCGCGCTCTGTGATGAAAGAAGTCTTTTCTTGGTCGTCCGGATGCATAAGGATTTGGTTGTAACCGGAGAATGCATCCATGAAGCTCAATAGTTCGTGGCCTGCCGTAGCATCCACCATCATGTCGATGTGTGGGAGAGGGAAGGAATCTTTCGGACAAGCCTTGTTGAGGTCTGTGAAGTCGATGCAAACTCGCCACTTCCCATTATTTTTCTTCACTACCACTACGTTTGCGAGCCAATCTGGGTAATTTACTTCTCTCACCGAGCCAATGTCAATTAGCTTTTGGATTTCTTCATTTATAACCTTGTTGCGCTCGGGCGCGAACTTCCTTCTTTTTTGCTTCACAGGTGGATGATCCGGGTCGACTTGCAACCTATGTACTAGGACTTCTGGGCTAATTCCGATCATGTCTGCGTGCGACCATGCGAAGCTGTCGTGCCGCGCCGTCAAGAAGCTGAGTAGTCTTGCTCGGATATTTTGTGGAAGGCGGGACCCGATACTAACTTTGTGGTCCGGAAAATCTGGATGTATGGACAATTCATCGAGTTCTTCCATATCGGGTTTGTCTTTGTTGGTGGGGGTGTTCTCACTCTGTAATTGCTATAAGTCGGACGACCTGCTTTTAAGAGTGTTTTGGTAGCAGTCCCGCGAGGTCTTTTGCTGCCCTCGGATCTCGTGAACTCCCCACCTGGTAGGGAAACGGATGACCTGATGATACGTTGAGGGAACTGCCCTCATCTCATGAATCCACGGGCGACCCATGATTGTGTTGTAGGACGACGGACAGTCCAGGATGAGGAAACGTGTGTTCAAGTTGACGCCTTCCGCGTAGACTGGAAGGGTGATCTCTCCCAGAGTGTTTTTGTGTTCTCCACTAAATCCCACAAGGATTGTAGAGCGACGTACGATGTTACACTCGTCAATATGCATTTCTTTCAATGCGCCGAGGAAAAGTACATTTGTTGAGCTTCCATTGTCTACTAGGATCCGTCTGATCAAATAGTTGGCCACCGCCAGTGAGATGACTAGTGCGTCGTGGTGGGGATTGAATAAGTCCATGTGTTCATCGCTGCTGAAACTGATTGGGTAGTTATATGTAGGATCTGCCGTACGAGTTCGTTGGACGTCCGTACGACCGGCCTGCCGCGAGTTGCGCTTCGCCTCCGAGTAGGTTACTCCATTTACTTCTGATCCGCCAGAGATGACATTTACGGTCCTCTCGTGTTTGGGAGGCTCTGGTAGAGGGATTGAAACAAAGTCGTGCGACCTGTCTTTGTTCACAAAAGTCTGTTTACCCCTGTCAGTCAGGAATTCTTTAAGGTGACCCTTTTTGAGTAGTTCGGCCACTTCCAATCGTAGTGCCACACAATGTTCAGTTCGATGGCCGTGGTCGCCGTGAAATTCGCACCATTTGGAGTTGTCTCTTTGATCCGGCGGGCTCATCATCTTGTCTGGCCATCGAACTGATCTTCCCATTCCTTTGAGTATGGCGACTACCTCTGCCGGCCTGATGTTCAAATTATATTCTGGCGTTATATTCTTTGGCCGGATGAAAGGCCTTGGTGGTCTGTCGTCGCGCCGTCGCTCGTACCTCATATGGCCGTCCCTTCGGGGTATTGTTGGGTATGGCCCGCTACGTCGGTTGATGATTCGTGGTTCGACCATCCTCTCCGACTTATCTTCCTTGTAGTTCGCTCTACTAGGTTTGTAGTTTACTTCGTCTTCTTCCCATTTTATCTGTGCCCATGCCTTGGCTAGGACGTCTTCCATAGTTTTACAAGGGTACTTGGTGAGCTCCTTGTATAGGTCGGAATCATAGAGCAGACCCTTGCGGAAGGCTGATACGGCTGTCGCCTGGTTGCAATGAAGGATGGACACTTTTTCATGGTTGAAACGGCCAACAAAGTCACGTAGGCGTTCATTCCTCCTTTGGCTGACTGCATAAAGGTCGTCGGATTGTTTTTCTAACTTCCGACTACTAGCGAACTGCTCTACGAAGGTGTCAGTGAGTTAAGCAAAAGAGTTGATGGAAACATTGGGAAGGTTGGTGTACCATTGTAGGGCAGGTCCTACGAGGCTCGAACCGAAACCTTTGCACATACATGCTTCCCTAAGGTCACGCGGGATGGCGGCTGTGAACATCCGTTGTCGATACTGCGCAATGTGGTCGTCGGGATCCGTCGTACCGTCGTACTGCTTCATACCTGGAAAGTTGAACTTCCTTGGCATTTCCACCAATGCTATTGTGTCGACGAAGGGAGAGTCGGCAAAACTGTTGGCCGCACTTTTCTTTATAGGAGTGGGCATTCCCGGAATGAGTTGGATGAGTGCTTCCATCTCTGTGAACCTTCGTGCCAAGTCTCGGTTAGCCAAGGTCAGCTCGGCGCTCACTTGGTTTGGGTCTGACGGCGCTGAATGCGAAGGGCCGGATGATGTTCCTTGTAGCGGGATGGTTGGTTGGGTTGAGCCGACGTTGCCATTGGGAGTGGATATAGGCGGCAATCCTTGTATAGCTCTTGCCACGTCGTCTGATCGATGTCCTCCCATCACATTTGGTATATTCTCCGTCGTATGTCGTGCGACGATATGGGGTCCATTCATAACTCGAATGTTGGGCTCTGAGCCTACGTGGGTTGGATCGAGGTCTCTTGCAGTAGTACCCTGTTCGTCCGGGCGGACTGGCGCGTAAACTACTTGCTCGAATGGCAAGGGTTGGGACGTTGAAGTGTCTCCAAATGGTCGTACGACAGTGAGCGAATTGACCCTATTTTGCAACTCTTAGTTCTCCGCCAACACTCGTTGATTCTCTTGTTCGAGTGCTTGGAGCCTTTGGGTATTTTCTTGCATCTGGGATATGAGGAGTTGTACCCTAACCTCCATCGCGTCGTGATGAAAATCGTCAGATGACATAGTCGGAGTTGCCGCGTTCTACCTTTACTTGCTTAGAGATTGTTGGGCCCCACGGTGGGCGCCAAATTGTAGTCCTCAAAAATCGCTCGGGGACACGGGGCACTACAACCTGCAAAGATAGAATGCACGTGACCCGTAGGACGTTTGGGACACCGGGGTGGTGCCGGCCAAAGTCACTCCGACGGTCAAGTTAGCGAGTGCTAGTAAAAGTGTAATGTTTGTAAATGAAGATGAGTAAGGAATACTTCCTGCTATATTCACAGTTGGGGTTTTTCTGATCAAATGAGGTGTAAGGTCGGAGGGTGATCGAAGAAACTCAACAATGGCCGGGGGGTGTGGCTTTTTCTTAGTAATCTCTTGATCTCAGTTTTTTTTGGCCCCCTCTCTTATGAGGGATTATTCTTCTATTTATAGGAGACTGATGCTTCTTCCTTTTGAGAGATCTCATCATTCTCTCTTCTCTGTCTTCCACCAAGAAAGCATCTGGGTGCTTTTTTTGATTGGGCTGCCATCAAGTGTCATTATGACTTTGTAGGACCCGTTTCAAAGTAGATTTCAATCTGGTCTCCCTCGGAGCGACGGAGATGCTATGTCGTACGACATGTAGGCTTCTCGTCAATCTGGACCATGATTGGGTGATGTAGCACGGTCGCACTACATAAGGGTACATGTCGTGCGACAAGGTCTTCGAACTGGTACATCGTCGTATGACTGCTTTATGTCGTGCGACAGTCTTCGTACTGATACGTCGTCGTATGACTGCTTCATGTCATGCGACATAGTCTTCAAACTGACATCTATATGAGGGCTCTCCATGTCGTGCGACTTGGTCTTTATGCCGAGACACAGTCATACTTCACGTGTAGTCCCACTTTTAGGCTATGGGCTTTGTCTTTGGGCCATACCTTGGGCCAGACATATTTTGGCTACTACAATAAATATCCAGCATCAGCATAACCAATTAAACCTGAAAAATTGTTAGACACATAAAATAATCCTAAGTCTATTGTACCACGAAGGTAACGAAAAATATGTTTGATTCCATTCCAATGTCTTCGAGTTGGTGCTGAACTGAATCTTGCTAATAAATTTACTGCAAATGCAATATCAGGTCTAGTACATTGTGCAAGATATAATAGAGCACCAATTGCATTTAGATATGGTACTTCGGGACCAAGTATCTTTTCATCATCTTCTTTAGGCCGAAATGGATCCTTTTTAGGATCAAGAGATCTAACAACCATAGGAGTACCTAATGGATGAGCATTGTCCATATTAAATCTTTTCAGAATCTTTTCAACATATGCCGATTGATGAACAAGTATTCTATTTGGTGTATGCTCGATCTCCAGGCCGAGACAATACTTTGTTTTGCCCAAGTCTTTCATTTCAAATTCCCTTTTTAAATATTCAGCTGTTTTCAGGAGTTCTTTAGGAGTTCCAATTAAATTCATATCATCAACATATACTGCTACAATAGCAAATCCAGATTCAGATTTCTTTATAAAAACACATGGACATACTATATCATTAATATACCCTTCCTTGATTAGATATTGACTAAGACGGTTATACCACATCCATCCAGATTATTTTAATCCATACAGGGATCTTTGCAACTTTATCGAATATAAATTACGAGATCTCGATTTATATGCTTCTGGCATTTTAAATCCTCCAGGAATTTTCATATAGATATCTGAATCGAGTGACCCATATAAATAAGCAGTCACTACATCCATTAGAACGCATTTCAAGCTTTTCTGAAACAGCCATACTTAATAAAAATCGAAATGTGATTGTATCCATCACTGGTGAATACGTTTCATCAAAATCAATACCAGGTCTCTACGAGAAACCTTGTGCTACGAGTCGTGCCTTATATCTCATGACTTCATTTTTCTCATTTTGTTTTCGTACAAAAACCCATTTATATCCGACGGGTTTGATATCTTCAGGTGTTTGGACTACAGGTCCAAATACTTCACGTTTGGCTAAAGAATTTAATTCTGCTTGAATTGCTTCTTTCCATTTAGGCCAATCATGCCTTTGTCTACAATCATCAATACCATAAGGTTCATAATCATCATTAATAATTTCAGTAGCTACTGTGTAAGAAAATATATCATCGATGATTGTTTCTTCACGATTCCATATTTCTCTTGCATAATTTATGGATATTTCTTCATTTCCATTTTCTTGTCTCTCTTCTGGGATTGCTACCACTTCAGGGGCTCCTGTCGCTTCAGGGACATCTAACTCTACTGAAGTTGATTCAGAGAAAGTGGATTTATTTGTAACTCGAGTTTTATCAAAATCCTGATAATCTACTTTCCTCTTCCGGGGAACTATATCTTTTGATCCAAGTGGTCTACCACGCTTCTGTCGTGCAACAGATGATTCAGTTGCTGCTAATTGTTTATATCGTTCTTCAGGAACAATCACCGGGCTAGTACATTAGCAGTTGGTATATATGACTTTGTTACCCTATTAGCATCTGTAAATGCATCTGGTAACTGATTAGCAATTGTTTGAAGATGCACTATCTTTCGCACTTCATTCTCACACTAAGATGTGTATGGATCTAAATGGATCAAACTTGGAACCTTCTAAGAAAATTCCTGCTTCTCTTCAGGAGAAGTTTTTCTTTCCCCGAAAGATGGAAAATTTGTCTCATCAAAATGACAATCCGCAAATCGTGCGGTAAAAAGATCACTCGTCAAAGGTTCCAAATATCTAATAATTGACGGTGAATCAAAACCAATATATATCCCTAAACGTCTTTGGGGTCCTATTTTAGTTCTTTGAGTTGGGGCAATTGGGACATATACAGCGCAACCAAAAATACGTAAATGGGATATATTAGGTTGATGGCCAAACACAAGTTGTAATGGTGAATACTGGTGGTAAGCAGTAGGTCGAAGACGGATTAATGCAGCAGCATGTAAAATAGCATGTCCCCATACAGAACTTGGTAATTGTGTTCTTAATAATAAAGTTCTCGCAATTACCTGTAGGCGTTTGATAAATGATTCTGCTAATCCGTTCTGGGTGTGCACATGTGGGACTGGATGTTCAACATCAATCCCCACTGCTTTGCAATACTCATAAAAAGTTTTGGATGTAAACTCACCAGCATTATCAAGGCGTATTGATTTTGTTGGATAATCTGGAAAATGTGCTCGAAGCCTAATAACCTGTGCAAGTAATCTGGCAAAAGCAACATTACGAGTAGACAATAAACAAACATGTGACCATCTTGCGAAATGGTCCACTAGGTGGGTGAATAGGTCCACATATATCCCCCTGAATTCTTTGTAGGAATGATGGGGATTCAAAACTAACTTTAGAATAAGATGGTCTAGTTACTAATTTTCCTTGTGAACATGTAGTACATATACTCTCATGTAACAACTGAATCTTCTGGTTCTTTAATGGATGTCCATGAGAATTTTCAGTGATTCTACGCATCATCGTAGATCCCGGGTGACCTAAGCGGTCATGCCAAAGCATGAATATTTTTGGATTGGAGAACTTCTGGTTCATAACTGCATAAGCCTCAATTGATTTGATTATCGTATAATATAATCCAGATGAGAAAGTACGAATCTTTTCCAAAATCAATTTTTGTCCTGAAACAACAGAAGTAATATAGAGATATTATATATTATTTTCACTTATTGTTTCAATATGATATCCATTACAACGAATATCTTTAAAGCTAAATAAATTTCTTTGGGAACTGCTTGAATATAAAGCATTATGTATACATATTTTTGTTCCATTTTCCAATAGAATTGTGGCTCTTCCAGAGCCCTCAATTAGGTCTGCAGGACCTGATATAGTATTCACCTCAGCTTTAAGTGATATCAAATTTGAGAAATACTTCTTATCACGAAGAATAGTATGTGTTGTTGCACTATCAATCAAACATTTATCTTCTCCACTGGAAACAGATGGCCTATCCATATCCTTTATTTCATTAAACAAAAATATATATTAGTTATTAACGAAAACAGAGGCACAAAAGATACATCATACTTGATTGCAGAGAAAAAGAAAGGATAAAAACATAACAAAAACGCACACACAAAACAAATCGATGATTGATATATTTTAGTTGGTATGGACATCCCCATTACCAGCTACCCAAATATAGTGTAAAAAGCAGTCATAATAAGACCCTAATTGGTGTGGCCAGAGCCACCATTTCCATTCTCATCTCCAAAAAAATCTGGAATATCAAGATGAGTAATATCTTCTGGATCTGAGAGATTCGCAAGATTTGCCTCAATTTCCTTTTTCTTTCCTCTTATAGATGCTTGATATAGATCTACCAAATGTTTAGGCGTACGACAGGTACGCGACCAATGTCCAGGTACACCACATCTAAAACAAACATCTTTATTGCTTTTAGTGGTTTTGTCATCTGTAATTTTGTTTTTTCTTTTATCTTGCTTAGCCACATGGGCATTCCACTTCTGGGGCATATTATTGGTGTTACGGTTCCATGAGGATTTGTAACTACCATGACCATGAAAACTATACCCACGACCACGAGAACCATACCATTGTCCGTGTCCTCGTCCATGACCCCGACCACGTCCATGGCTTTTATATCTATTGGCATTCACTTCAGGGAATGTTGATGAACCAGTTGGACGTAGTTCATGATTTTTCATTAGCAACTCATTGTTTTGTTCAGCAACCAACAAACACGAGATTAGTTCTGAATATTTTTGGAATCGACGTTCTCTGTATTGCTGCTGCAGAAGCACATTCGAAGCATGAAAAGTAGAGAACGTCTTTTCTAACATATCATGCTCAGTCACTGTTTCACCACACAATTTTAGTTGTGAAGTGATCTTGAATAAAGTATAATTATATTCAGTAACTGTTTTGAAATATTGTAATCGTAGGTGGATCCAATCATATCTTGCTTTTGGGAGGAATACATCCCTTTGATGATCATATCGATCTTTTAAATTTTTCCACAATATTAATGGATCTTTCACTGTGAGATATTGGACTTTTAGATTCTCATGTAGATGATGTCTAAGAAAGATTATGGCCTTGGCCTTATCCTGCAGGGATGTCTCATTTTCTTCCTTAACCGTGTCTTGCAAATTCATGGCTTGTAAATGCATTTCAGCATCCAGAATCCAGAAAAGGTAATTGTTTCCAGAAATATCTAGGGCAAAGAACTGCAGGTTCTTAAGATTTGACATTTTTCAGCAGATTTCTATTCATACAAAATAATAATAATAATTAGTTTTTAGTAAAAATATATTAAGAATAGTGCATAATAAGTATAAATCATATCTAATAATTAAATAGGCATATAAACGTAACATATATAGAAATAGCTATAGATAAGTAAATGTTGACTGGATTGTACATATGCAAATTTAATTAAAATAAAGAGTACTGAAGTAAAATGTATTAACAATAAATAAAATGCATAAATAGTATATATTGTTGGCATAGCCAACTTTAAGATGCGTAATAAATAAATTGCATAAATAATAAATATGGTCGGCATAGCCGACTTGAGATGCATAACAATAAATAAATTGCATAAATATAAACATGGTCGGCATAGCCGACTTGAGATGCATAACAATAAATAAATTACATAAATATAAATATGGTCGGCATAGCCAACTTGAGATGCATAACAATAAATAAATTGCATAAATATAAACGTGGTCGGCATAGCCGACTTGAGATGCATTATATTTATATAAATTACATAAATATAAATATATATATATATATAAACATTAAATTAAAAATAATAATAATAATATTATGTCTAGAACTTCTTATTGGATTAAAGTTTATGATATTTATAGTTTCTAGCTCTTTTATTTATTTTGTAATCTTCATGTTTCAATATAATAAATATAAGTAAAACTAAACTTATTTTCTGATGTGAAAGATCCAACAGAGTGGCAATCACAGAGCATACTAATAAGCTAGTCGTGCTGATAACGTGTTATAATATAAGGTAATAGAATGATTTTATTATGATATAAAGTAATGAAGTAAGAGTGAAGGAGAAAATGATTTAACATACCAAAATCAAGAAATGAAAGCACCACAAAATAAGTTCTTAATTTAGAGAGATTTTGTTCTTCTTATTTCAACAAGAATTGACTCATATTTATAGTCATTCTTACCTCACCTAATTCAATTCACTCAACCAATAAATCAATAAGTTATTGGTTGATAATCATGGTGGAATTTACTATTTACACCATGATCAATATGGTGGACATCCATCATTTACAACAGTCTGGTAATTGTTTGGCAAATTTGAGTACTTTTTTGGTTCAACCCTATGTATATATTCTTTTACTGTCAAATAAGTAATGACACTGATATTTGAATGCGTTTAGATTCGTTTTTTAAAATGATATTTATTGAAAGTTATTTTTAAAAATGAAATTTATGTTGTTTTAAAAAAGATTTTTTTAAAACTATTAATGTGTTTAGTAATATTTCTTAACGTGTTGAGTTTGTGACAAGATTATTATAAATACATAATTTTGTGAAGATGGTGTTGATAATGCACTTGCTTAGAAGAAAGTAGATATTGGTATAAATTATAATAGTCGCTGCAGGAATTGTTGCTGGTACAATTTCATTAAGCCTGAATTTAGCATTCGGAGAATGAATTTATTTTCCAATCTCATTTTATATAAATTAGGGTCTTAGAAAAACTAATATAACCTTTTTTAAAATTTTGAAATTTTGACTTCAAAGGAGAAAATGTTGTCAATCCATATCCTTTTAATTAGGTCATGCTGGCGTGTATTTACTCTAGCTTGTTATCTTTTGCTCTCATCAGTTGTCATTGTCAATAATAATTCACATTGACTTGATAGTAACTAGTACATACAAGTCTTCTCTTATTACTCTCTCATACCAAGCATCGTCTACCTGCAATTTGCAATCACTCATCTCTCAGAAAAGCTTTGGATTTCCAACTTTGCAAGTGAAAAATGGCTGACGCTCTTTTTGAATTTCTCCTGGAGAAACTGGACTCGCTCATTCAAAAGGAGGTTGGGTTGATCTGGGGTGTTGACAGAGAAATGGAGAGACTTCAAAGCTTGCTCTCAACTATTCAGGCTGTGCTTGAAGATGCAGAGGAGAAGCAATTAAAAGAAAAGGCACTTCGGGATTGGTTGCGAAAGCTTAAAGCTGCAGCTTATAAGGTTGATGACATCTTGGATGAGTGCGCAACAGAGGCTGCTCTGTTAGAGTCTAATGGCCAAAACTCAAGCTTGACCAACAAGGTACCCACTTCTTTCTTCAATTCTTTGCGTCCGCGTAATATATTGTTTCGTCGCAAGATTGGTAGTAGGATGAGAGACATAAGAAAGAGGTTAGATGAAATTGCTGAAGAGCGTTCCAAGTTTCATTTGATAGAGGGAGGTGCTGAGAGGCGTTCTGATGTCATAGCTAACCGTCAAACTGGATCCATCCTTACTCAATCTCAAGTATACGGAAGAGTCGAAGATAAAGAAAGAATTGTTGAGTGTTTGGTGGAGAAAGTTTCTGGTTTTGATGGCGTTTCGGTGTATCCTATTATTGGATTAGGGGGACTGGGAAAGACAACACTTGCGCAGACGGTCTTCAATGATGAGAGGATTGAGAGTCATTTTGAGCTACGAATTTGGGTTTGTGTTTCTGAGGATTTTAGTGTGAGGAGAATAATAAAAGCTATAATTGAATCTGCAACTGGAGCCCCTTGTGCAGACTTAGATTTAGACCCTCTGCAGAAACGCCTTCGAAACATCCTAAATGAGAAAAGGTATTTGCTTGTTCTTGATGATGTGTGGAATGAAGATCCAGAGAAGTGGGATAGTTTAAGGTATGTTTTGGCTTGTGGATCAAGAGGTGCTTCGATCATTGTCACTACTCGAATCACAACGGTCACGTCAATTATGGGAACATTGCCTCCGCATCAATTGTCAGGTTTAACCGAGGATGATTGCTGGTCATTATTCAAGGAACGTGCATTTGGACACGAGACAGAAGAACGTCAGAACCTCGTAGAGTTGGGAAAGGAGATAGTGAAGAAGTGCGGAGGTGTGCCTTTAGCTGTAAAGTCTTTGGGAAGCATGATGATGTACAAAAGAGATGAAAGCCAGTGGCTTTCTGTTGTAAAAAGTGAACTTTGGAATTTGCCTCAACCTGAAAATTCAATCTTGCCAGCCTTACGATTGAGTTACTCTAATTTACCATCAAAATTGAGACAATGTTTTGCTTTTTGTGCCATTTTTCCCAAGGATTTTGTAATTGAGAAAGAATTTCTGATTCAACTTTGGATGGCCAGTGGCTTTATTCCTTTCAGTGGAAGTTTGGATCCTGAGGATATTGGTAATGAATTCTGCAACGAATTGTGTTGGAGATCTTTCTTAGAAGACCTCGGGGAAGATGATTTTGGCTTTAGTAAAGGATTCAAAATGCATGACCTTGTTCATGATCTTGCACAATCTATCATGGAGGATGAATGTCTTATTCAAAACATTGAAAGCTCAGCTATTGTCTCAAAAAGAACTTCTCATATCTCATGGATCGATTATTTGCCGAAGCATTTTATATCTGTTGACGCTCTTTATCAATTTGAAACCTTGAGGACATTCCTAATGCAGTCAACGTATCATGATCCTAACTATGCATTGTCTCTTGGCTTCTCTAGATTAAGTTCTTTGAGAGTGTTCGTTGCAAGGGAATTGTCTTTTGACTTGTCTTTTGACTTCTCTAGATTAAGTTCTTTGAGAGTGTTCGATGCAAGGGGAGTTGGAGCAAAGAAGTTTTTTTCATCTTCAATTAGTTGTTTAACACATCTAAGGTACTTAAAACCTCCTTGCACTACAATCCAAATGCTTCCTAAATCAATTTGTACCTTGTATAATTTGCAAACTTTGAATCTGAATGACTGTCACTATCTTCGAGAGCTACCGGAGCATATGAATCGCTTGAAGAATCTCCGACACTTTTACTTGGATCGTTGTCTAGAATTATCTCAGATGCCACCACGAATTGGACAAATCAGTTGCCTAAAGACTTTAACTTGCTTTATTGTGGGTAAGAAGAGAGGTTGTCGCCTAAAAGAATTGAAGGGCTTAAATCTTGGCGGAATGTTACATATTAGAAACCTACAAAGCGTGGAGAATCCACAGGATGCCAAAGAAGCCAATTTGGTTGAAAAAAGAAATCTTCGAAAATTATACTTGTTCTGGACCGACAATGATAGTAATTTTCCATCCCAGGAACATGCTGAAAAGGTACTTGAAGCACTTAAACCTCATGGAAATCTTGTAGAATTTGTCATATCGGGGTATAACGGTGCCAAATTTCCGTTTTGGATGGGGGACAACATTCTCAATAATGTTGTTTCCATTGAGCTTGAAGATTGTCATAACTGTTCTCAACTTCCTCCTTTAGCACTACTACCTTCTCTTCGAACTCTTTGTTTATATAGAATGAGTCAGGTGATGTACATTGACGATCATTTTCAAAGTGGTGGAACGACAAGAGGCTTCCCCTCTTTGCAGAATCTCACAATTAAGGATTTGCCGAGTCTGCAGGGATTCTCGAGAGAGGGTGGAAGGGAGCTGCTCCCATGTCTTACCTCCTTAGAGATTGAAAGATGCCCTAAATTGACCTTGCCACATCTTCCTTCAGTGGAACGGTTAGGAGTTTCAGATTGCAATGTATTAGGATCAATCTCGAATCTCAAAAGCCTCATCTCGCTCAGAGTTTCAAAAAACAGTGAATTGAATTACCTTCCACATGGTATGCTGCTAAACCTCACCTCTTTGAAATATCTTTTGATTAGTTCTTTCAGCAAGCTGAAGTGTTTGCCCACAGAACTATTCAGCCTCATTGCTCTTGAAACTTTAAAAATTTGGTACTGCGATGAGTTTGAGTCTTTTCCAGAGCAAGCGATGGAAGGCCTGAAATGTCTTAAATATTTGGAAATATTAAGCTGTAGAAAGTTTACATCGTTGACAGAGGGGATACAACACCTCTCATGCCTTGAGACCTTGAATATTTGGAGTTGCCCTGAGCTGGTGGCTTTGCCGGATGGTATTAAGTACCTTACTTCCCTGCATAAGTTACATCTATCTCATTGCACTGAGTTGGCAGTATTGCCTGAAGCACTGCAATCCTTGTGGATAGAAGACTGCCCTAATTTAGCATCATTGCCCCACTGGCTTGGAGACCTTACATCTCTTCAAACATTAAGGATAGACTATTGCGAGAAGTTGACATCTCTTCCGGCGAGCATTCAGGGCCTGAAGAACCTACAAGAATTGTATATTACAAGATGCCCTGAACTGGTGAAGCGATGCGAGAAGGAAACGGGAGAGGACTGGTACAAGATATCACATATTCCACATGTATATATCTACTAATGCCATCCAATTTGAGAGGTATGTATCTAGACGTTGTAGTTCATGTTTATTCTCTTAAGTTTTAATATTTTTGTCCTAATTCGCATTATATTTGGATCCACTGCAGATATACTGAACCTGTGAGTGATTGCAGCGTGACGGCAATACTGGTGTATAATAATGTATGTTCCTTTTCTTCTTTTTTTTTAATAATATTTACTAGGTTACTGATAACTAGAATATTGTAGGACAAAAAAATATGTGGTAGGACTATGTTACTGGAACATTGTTGGGTAAAAAAAGGGGTATTATTAATTTGGTTCTAACTTATTTAGAAATATCACCTTTTAATTTTTTTTTTTTTTTTTATCTCATGTCTTCTTTAACTTTACCCAAATGTGTCAATTTAGTACATATGACTAAAATTTTTTACGATTAAACTGACAGAAAGTGTAGATTGACCATTTTACCTTTTTGTGTTAAATTATTAAATCAGAATAATTTCTTGGTCCTCATACTTTTTATATATTTGGATATATTTGGATAGTTCAATACTGACATAAAGTGTAGATTGATATATATTATAAAATCATAACATTTTTTAAAAACACTAAAAAAAATTATATTACAGTTTTATTATTATATTATATTTTTATAATATAATAATAATAAATATATATTGTAATTTTATTTTTATAATATAATAATTATGTTCAAGTTTTTGTGCAGGAATTCAGAGGGGTCTTTCCAGTATGTATTGGTGGTTCACTAGAAAAATCAAATAAAGATGAGAAGATTAGCAACACATCTGCAGTTGCCAAAGTTGGCTCACTAGAAAAATCAAATAAAGTATGTATTGGTCTTTCCAGTATGTATTGGTGGTTCACTCAGCTGCCAAAGTTGGCTCTACAGTTTGATGGTTTGATTTGTTTTGAGACCTTTGTTGCTCATTGATTTCTATTTTTTTATACCACTAAAGGCATATAATTTGAACCCTTGGATGTTATATCATTGTTACGAGATCTTTGTTGCTCACTGAATGAGAACTATGTATTTGTTAAGTTGTTATATCATATGTTTGAACTTGATCCTCAATTTATATGAGTTTTTATCTATCCGAGTTTTTTATCTGAGCGTATTTAATGTTTGTAATTAGTGGTTAATGAGAAATAGATTGAATATTTAGAGAGAAAATCTAATGAAGTCATATTTTTTTAACGTAATGAGAAGAATTTGTTAGAGGCTGTATTGTGATGTTATTATAACTGGGGATACATGACGCATCTCACGAGTGTTGTTTAGATTTCATTGGACATGCATGATTAATACATTCTTGTTAGCAGACATTTTTATCAAATACAATCACAATTATTCGAAATGCATTAATTGCATCAAACAACCAAAAGTTAGATCATGGATCAAAGTCCATATGGTAGATTTTCTACAAAGAAATCATGCAACCTGAACATGCACTTTCATGACATACTCATAAGGAAATATAGAGAGAACTGTACCAGTCAAATTCCTCCATATATTATCAACTAAATGAGATATACATATAATATATATAAACTCTTAACTCTTTTTAAAAGTAATTAGTGGCAAATGGTTATAATCATACATTGCTATTGTATAAAAATGGCCGAAAAAGAATAAATCTGGCTCACTCATGCAAAAAAGTAAGCCATTAATCGATGAGATTCGAGCAATATCAGCATTCTTAATCACAATTTCTTTCCCATATTTGCAAACCTTCTGGCCACGCTGAATATGAAGGCCTTAGGCAAGAGTCCCCCGTCAAGACTACAAGCAAGTATAATAGCCCCACCAAGAACCAGGAGCTTCGGTATGTTATTGTCCTGTGGTTTGTCAGTGGATGTAGCTGCTACTTCATTCTTTGATAACTCTTTTGCACCTTCCAAGGCTCTCAGGTAGTCTGGATTTATCTTGGTGTTAATTTGGGCCATAAAAGTAGGTCGAGAGAGTGGTACTCCAGATGCTCTTTCTTTTTGGTAGGCACGCAATCCAGGCTCAATCTTCTTGACGGCTCCCCACATACCCTGCCTTATGCCAAGCTTTGCAATTTCAGATGGGATTCCCATGTCTTCATGATGGAAGAGTAGCACTTCACAGGCAGTCAGCTGGCCGTTACCTCTTCTTGATTCCGCTGGTTAAATATAATAATAATGGGTGGTTATTACATGTATATCACTCTATCGCTCTGTTGGGAAAGGATCCAAATATTCAAGTGCTCTGTTGTAGTTACAACTAAAGAAAGAAAAGTTGCATAATCTACCTGCTCGAATGCACCAACTTGAGTAGTATAGGTCAACACGTCTTGGTTTGTCACGCCGTGGCACAGCATTAGAAGGTACTCCCTGAAAAGTGAAAATTTCAGATTGGAACTCTGATAACTAAGCAATTACAGCATTAAAAGTTAGCCAACACAATCAAAACTGAAAGAAATAAGACAGCATTTGTGCTGGATGTCTTTATCCTTAATCCTCCCTCTTTCCATGCAAGTTCTTCTACTACTACTAGCAGTTTTGGGGAGCTTGACATAAAACATATATTTTTATTACAATGTATAAATCTTGTTGTGAGCGGGATTTGATCCTAAGACCTTTTTTACCACAACCATAGACCACACCTACTAAGCCAGTTAGTACCCGCAACATAATCATCCATACAGTCTATCCTATCCACAACACAATTATTCTTGGTTACCCAAAGCTTTTTAACTCATGTCAATCATGTTATGGATTATCTATCCACTCAAAACAAGTAGTTATTGGTTACATAAACCCCCATAAGTGAATCTCTACTTACCCACTCTACTCTAGTTCTATGGCACTGACCTTTTTAAGCCTCATCATGTTTAGCAGAACTTAGATACCAAAATCGAGCCATCAGCAAAACCTAAACGTTCTAGCATATTACATAAGTTAAATAAAGTGAATGCAACGTGTCGCTAACAATGAGAATATTAGCTAATTCAATCAATGTTAAAAATGAACATTTCGAGTTATACCTTTGTCACGCAATAATAAGATCTTCCAGATTCCCATATCCGACGTCCTATTATGTACTCTCTGTCACTACAAAAAAAGGGAAACTGTACCACAAAGGATTTAAAAAGATAAGCATATGCTAGAACGAATAATATATGTCAAAGCGAATGTGGGAAAGCTCACCTTACGTATCCAATGTACTAACATGGTTCCTGTAGTGGGACACTCTTCTATTGTTGTACTATATGCAAGCATGTCATCCCACTTTGATCTAAACACATCATCCCAGAAAAAGTCCCTGACAATCTCTGGTGTGGCGTCCTCAAATAGAGTTCTACTACGATATTGAGAAGGGCCAGTCTAGCAAATTAAAAACAAAAACCAATCAAACAAATTGATAATTGAGAAAATGATAAAAGAACTCTACAAAAGAAAGATTATGAACAAACTGATTTATTGTATGACAGACGAGTTAATTACTTCTGCGACAAGAAAACTGTTGAGTGTTATATTAGTATAACATTACCTTGGGATCTCTTCGCCATGCTTGATAGCTCATAGTTTGGGTAGAACGATCCATCATGTGTATCCAAGTAGGACCTCCATCTGTCACCTCAACAAGCTTCCATAAATGTTCCAAATCCTCCTCAGTCACAACGTTAGTCCGTTCTTCATTGAGCGGTGACGTACTAGACAAATACAATCAATCAGTGAGTAATTTGTCCCTAATCATCTTATTTATCCTGTTTAGACCAAACCCTTTCCCTCTCCAACTGCCTATCCAGGTTTATACTACATATTATATTCGTTATGTTGATGCTCAGCATAGATGCTAATTCTGCATAAGCAAGAAAGCAGATTTTAAATCCACCATCTAGATAGACTCCACAAATAAACAGTCATCACCACCACAATCAATTTTCAAGAAAACAGCTTCAATTTCTAAAAGCATACTTGCCGAATCAATCAAGTATCACCTATCAGTTGTCAACATAACTATATCTATCAACCCTAAGTTCATCATAAATGTGACAAACTGCAGTACAAAGTCCAGATATTTCAATTTCCACAACACAACCCAAAAAATCCCCAATTACAAACAGAAACAAATCCAAACAAAACCAAACAAAAAGCAACAAACTTTCCAATCCAATCCAATCCAATCAAAAGAACTAAGAAGTACCTGCAGTCATCATATACAGAAGACGCCACAGACACAGAGGATTGTTGTTGTTGTTGTTGTTGTTGTTGTTGCTGTTGAAGTTTCTTGTGTACAGCATTATCAGAAGCAAACCCATCAAAAGGAGACAAAACCGGGCGAGAAAGGGGTGACAAATCACAGGATTTGGACTCAGAAGAAGACATAGAGTTGTATTTGTCCCTCCCTGAACAAACCCATTTAGGCTTCCACAACCACCCCACCATCAAACCCACCAAAAAGGCCACCCACACAGGACCCAGTTGCACTACCATCTCTGTACACATCTCTCCTAAAGTGGGTTTTTCTAACACTCCGTTCAAAGCCATAACCACCACCCTATAAACCCCAAAAAGAAAACAAAGGAAAACCAAAGAAAAAAAAAAGAAAAAAGAAAAAGAAAAACTTTGAATGGTTTATGTACAGAGAGAGAGAGAGAGATTGGTATCAAAGAATATCAAGAAGAATTTGGCGGTAAACTAGAGGAAGAAGATAGAAGAAAACAAGGCAGAAAAGCTTGAAGCTTCTTTTTTGATTGATGGATAGAAACTTGAAAGGACAATAAAGCCACACATGTAGTGGTGACAAGAGTTTTGGTTTCATTCGTGCGTCTGAACGATGTCGTTTTTTCTTGTGATGAGTCGTGGAGATTCGGTGGTGGAGGCGGCGTTGTGTTGAGGTGGTGGGGGATCATTAAAAGAGGAGAGAGTGAGTGACTGGTTGAGATTGAATTTAGATAAGATTGTTTTTTTTTTTTTTCCTTGTTTTCTTCGTTTTATCTTTTTTAGATTCCTAGATTTAGCAGCACATTTGTAGAAATTAGAAAACAAAGAAAAGAATACGTTTTTGTCTTTGATTTTTACGTTTTGCTAAATTTTGGTTAAAATCAGTGGGAGTAGTAAGTAGATTAGGAGAATCCGCTTTGATCGATAAAAGTATTTTGTATATAGGATATATGTATATAGATTTTATGGAGTGGTTATGAGTAGTTAAATCCATTTTCGTCGGTCAAGAGTATTTAGTATTATTGTATATAAATTTTATCAAACCGTTATAGATGGTAACTTTGATCGATTAGAGGTTTTAATAATAGTGAATATATAATATGAATTTTATAAAGTTGTTAAGGTGGTCGAATACGTTTTGGTCAATTAGCGTTTTTAATAAATTTGGTGAGTTGCTAAAGATAAAGATAGATGATAAAGATAAAGATGAAGAATATGAAGATGTTTATGAAAATAAAGATAAAAAAAATAATTTATTTTTTATTAATATTTATTTTATTTTAATTAATTTAAAATTTAAAAAATTATTTTATCCCTTAACTGTTATCTTCTGACAGTTAACCTCTAATACAAAGAATATTTATATTAATTTCAATAAAAAAATTCATTAGTCAAAAGAAAACAATGAGCATCACAAGTTTTTGGAATTCATTATGAACCTCAAGAATCAATCTGCACCACATAAATACAAATTTTTGAAGGAAGACTTTTCATAATACACACTTTAAATATTTTTAATTAAATTTAATAAATTTTAATAATATTTTTTGTATGAATAATAAAAATAATGAAATATAGTTGGAAAAAAATTTAAAAAACTTCAGTTATGAATTATATTTCTTCCTTTTGAAGATAAAAATTTTTTAAAATGGGTAAATATAAAAAAATAGCTAAGTTTATGAAAGTTTTTATTATTATTATCGAAATTCATTAAATTTTATCTTTTTATCATCGATATAGAAAATATTAACAGTTAATAAACAGTTAAAAATTTATACAAACACAAATCTTATAAACAGTTAAAAATTTACAAACAAATCTAATGTAAAAAATAAAAATAACTGAAATTCTACGAGTCTCTTCATTTTTGCAAATGGCATCACTGTCTCATTTGATGGCATTCACTAATTTGGAACTTAAACTAAAGTTTTATCCATATTTTATCCACACGTAACCAAAAAAATGAAAATTGCATTGAAGATTTTAAAATTAAAAACAAAAACAAAAAACAGAGAGAGTTTATACAGCTAATTAGACCAAACAACAAAAGAAGAGAAAGAAAAAAAGGAATAAATATTATATGGTTGAGAGATTTGTTAGGTGGAAAATCCAAACAAATATATATATATATATATGTAATATTTTAATATCATAATTAAATAAAAAAGGGTAATTTAATTTAGTCCCTAATATTTTATAAAAATATTACTTTTTTTTTAAATAACGTGGTCTCTCACGTTTTTTAAATAAATTAAATTAATTTTTTTAATTAACTATAATAAATATTTTTAAAAGACAATTTTAGCTTTAAAGATCTTAATTAATATAATTATAATTTCAATTAAAGTATAATAAAAATAAATAAATAAAATAAAAGAATAAAATAATATTGAGTTAAATTGTAAGAAATTAAAATGTAAAATATGTTAAAAAATATTCAAATTGAGTTATTGTATTAGAAAAATTAATATTTTAAAAAGCAAACAATAAAAAAAGTAAAAAATTGTTAAAAAATAAAGTAAATGGAGAATTTAAAAAATATTTTTATTTTTATTTTTTAAAATATATTTTTTTAATTCTCAATTTTATTTATTTTATTTTATTTTTGAACCTTTTGTTGTCCTTTATTTTTTAAATATTAATTTTTTTAATAACATAATTTAATTTGAATTTTTTTAACAAGTTTTATACTTTTAAATTTTTATAATTTAGTTTAATATTAATTAATTTATTTATTATATTTATTATATTTTAATTAAAATATAAAATTATAATTTTATTAATTTTTCAAGGATAAAACTGTTAAATAGTAATAATTGACCGTTAAATAGTTAGCCAAAAGATTAATTTATCATATTTAAGAAATGTGAGAGATAATACGAATAAAAAAATATTTTATTAAAAAGTTATTTCAATAAAAAAAAGTGAAAACAAATTGTCTCAAATTGTGAGACAGGATGAACCAATGGCTTTAATTCCGTACATGTATCAATTGTGGTTAGCATCTCCCAATCAAGAGGCAAACTTGTGAGAGGGCTAACCGGGCTATTGCCCGGATCAACTTTTTGAAAATTTTTCAAATATAATTACAAGTTTACCTTCAAACTTTAATAATAGTACAAATTTACCCTTTAATATAAATAAATTTAAAGAAAATTTTCAATTTAGTCTATATTTTTTAATGAAGTATTATTTTTTTTTATTTACGTTTTATTTTTTGATTTGCGTGGTCTGTGACGTTTTATAAATAAATTAAATTGGTTATTTGACAAATTATTTAACGGTCAATCATCACTATTTAACAGTTTTACCCTTAAAAAATTAATATAATTACAATTTGACCTTTCAATTAAAATTAATAAAAATGAATAAATAGAAAAAATAAATAAATAATATTAAATTTAATAATAAAAACTTAAAAATATAAAAATTATTATAAAATAATCAAATTGAATTATGTTATTAGAACAAATTAATATTTAAAAAAATAAAGAATAAAAAAGGTTAAAAATTGCTTAAAAAATAATATAAAATAAATAAAATTGAGAAGTAAGTTTTATTCTTTAATTTTTTAAATGTTAATTTTTCTAATAAAATAACTTAATTTGAATTTTTTTTAATTTTTTTAATTCTCCATTTAATTTTATAAATGTTAATTTTTACTAATAAAATAACTTAATTTGAATATTTTTTTAATAAGTTTTTATAATTTAGTTTAATATTATTTTATTAATTTTTCTATTTAATTATTTTTATTATATTTTAACTAGAAGGTAAAATTGTAATTCTATTAATTAAATCCTTTAAGAGAAAATTTATTTATTAGAAAATTTTATGATGGTTGACCATAAAAAAATTGATCATAAGGACCAATTTAATTTATTTAGGAAACAACAAGTACCACGCGAACCAAAAATAGAAATCTAAGTAAAAAAAGTAATGTTTCATAAAAAAGTATATACTAAATTAAAGTTATCCAAACTTTAAAACTTATCCTGATTACAGATTAAATTAAAAATAAAATCTTCCTCACCTACTCACAAAAGCTCTCTGTTTTTCTTCCCTGTTTTGTGCCATAAGCACGACACCTCTTGGTCCATACCATTGATGTTCACTTAAAAAAATAATAATTTAGTTTTATTTTGGATAACCCCAATAAAACATTCTGGATATACTCCTATCCCTATGTTAGTAGGGTTCACATATTATTATCATGAGCATTTATTAGTTTGTATGATGAGTTTTCTCTCATATTTTGTGGCAGCATATATAGTGATTGATCTATACAAATCTTAACATACTCGTAATTAATCTTATAATTATACCACTAAAAAACGTTACGTCTTTTATTTATAAGCACATGTGATTTTAAAAAATATTTAAAGACTTGCATGAGAAAAAAATTAATGTATATAAAAGAAAATATTTATTTTTCATTAACTTTTTAAAAGAAACCAATTAAAAATTGACTCTCCCGTTACGGACACGTGAGAATTGGAAAAGAATTTCCATAACAATAAATATCTCCTCTATACCATTTTGAAATAATTAAACACATTTGAGTTTATTATTAAAGTTTTATAGTCTTTAATATGTACACTTATGGTGCATTTGGTACGTGAACGGGATATGACAGGGTGGTGGGACGGAACAGCACAGGACAGGACAGGACATGACAGCTGTTCCATATTGTATTTGGTATGTTTGAAACAGAACTGTATACTGTACTATTATGCGTTTGGTATGGCTGGGACATGACAGTACAAGAGGTTTAAATGACCAGAGTACCCTTCTTGTCCTGTCTAATATTTCTTACAATATATTAATGATAAATGGGACATGACAGAACAAAATTTAAATGTTTTTATTAAATAAATTTTTTATATAATATAATAATAATATAATTAAAAAAAGGGTCTATCAAAATATAATTCATAGTAAAAGAATATGGAATCTCTATCAAATTATAATCCCTAACAAATGTGATAAGAACAATTTTAAAAAAAATTATATTAAAATTTTTTTTTAAAATTATAGGGCAAAAATCATTTTAGGCCCTAATTTTTTTAATATTATTACTTTTTGACTGATGTTTGTATTTTTAACTTGTGTGGTCTCTAACTTTTCAAAAATCCACCAATTTAGTCCTTTGACCAAATTTTTGACAGTCAAACATGACAGAATATACACATTGACCATTTTACCCTTAACTTTAAATGATTAAGTAAAAATTACAATTTTACCCTCTATTTTTAAAAATTTAATAAATTAACATTAACTTGTACATTCAATAAGAATCTAATATATGTAAAAAAAATTAAAATTATAAAATACACAAAATTTATAAGAAAAATATTTAAATATAAAAAATACATAAATTAATTAATTAACACTAAAATTAAAAAACTTTAAAAAAATAAAAAGAAAATTAGTACAGTAATTACTAATTTATGATAATTTAATAATTTAAAATAACTCTTCAAATTAATATTACAATATTAAAATACATTTTATATATAAAAATAAATTATAATAAATGAAAATTTAAAAATAAAATAAATTATTAAAATAATATAAAATGTTTTTTTTAATGTTAGGAGAGGAGATGTTATTATTTTAAAAAAATTAAAAAAATTTAATTATTATTTTAAAAATAAAGAAATTATTAAAAGTAATTTTTAATTTTTTTTTAAAAAAATTTCTATTTTTTCTATTTTCAGTTTTTATTATTTTATTTTTATTTAATAATTTTTTATTTTTTTTAACTTTAATTTTTATTTTTGTGTATAAAGACTGAAATACCCCTAACATCATTAAATCTGACTAATTGTTGACTAACAGAATGACTAAATTGATGGATTTTTAAAAAGTTAATGACCACGCGAGCTAAAAGTGGAAATATCATTCAAAAAGTAATATTTTTAAAAAAGTTAGGGACCAGAATAATTTTTTACCCAAAAAATAGAGTGGAAATTTATTATTTTTTTTCAACCAAAAAAAAAATTGAAACTATTCTTGGATCAATCTCGATCCCATAAAAAATAAAAAAACTAAAAAAATAAATTAAAACTGTTCTTGGTGGAGATCCAGATCTCCATCATCCATCCAATCTAGATCTCCACCAATATAAAAAAAAAACTTAAAAAAAGGGTAAAACGCATCTGGGTTCTTCAACAATGCGAAGAACCCATCTCTTCAGAACCTAGATTTGATTTTTTTTTAGATGTTGGTGGAGCTCCAATTTCATATTGGATCTCCATCAAGAACAAAAAAAAAAAAAAAAAAATTTAATTTTCAATTTTTTTTTACAAAAATTCCAATATAATCTACACTAACCAACAATCTTGATCAACGATGGAGATCCAACTATTTTTTTTTTAATTTTTTAATTTAATTTATTTTAAAAAAATTGAAGAAATATTTTAATTGTAATTATTTAATTAATTTATATTAGATTTAATTGTATTTTTTGAAAGAAGTAAGAGTATATGTGTCATTTTCAGCCTTGTTCCATGTGATGAGACTACTTGTCCGAGGGTCTGAGGTGGGATAAGTTTTTGAATTTTTTGTCCGACGTTATCCCACGTCTATGTAGCGCCAAACATGAGACATGAACATATTATCCCACATTATCCTGTCATGTCCGATGTACCAAATGCACCCTTGATAATAGATATTTGTTACAGCTTATTTAAGTGATAAAACGTGCATCTCTCATGAAGCTAAGTCAATGGAAGAAACCTTCATGAGTTCTTGTGTCAGCTTGTTGCTCTTTTATTTGTTTTTAAACAAATAATAAAGATATGATGTTATGATCCTACATTTTTAACTTACTATATATATATATATATATATATATAAAATTTAGCTTCTCAAATTAATGTTATTTTACCTCTGAGATCATATATTTAAATGTTTATTTACAAAAAAAATTAAAGTTTATGGACATTAACAAAAAATAAATAAAAGAAAAACACTTTAGTATTTAAGAATTCGTCATCTCTAACTTTTAAATTCGTAATAATTATTTATAAAAAATTATTTTCTTTTTTTTTCACATTATTTTTTATAAGATTTAGAGAGTGGAACAATGTGAATTTATAATATCATAATGTAGGTATGAAGGACATTTTATCTCGTCACATCATTTTATCTTTAACTATTACTCAATCCTCTTTTGAAAAATAATTGTTTATCCTTGTCTTTGATTTTTTTTAAGGGGTTACAATTACAATATTAATAAATATCGGGACCTATCGAGATAAATCACTAAACACGCGTCCAAATAAGACATATACTCCCATAATAAGGGGAGAAAACTACCCACACATGCTGGTAAATGTGTATGATGAAAATTGAACCCTCACCACTGAGGTGGAAGGAAGGTGCACTAATCACTTTATTATGAGTGGAAGTTAACTGCTTATCCTTATCTTTGATTTGTTAACTGAATTTGTTTTTATAATTATTTTCACTCTATGAAAATATATACGATTGAATATAATATAAAGTTTTTAAAATTTTGTTATCTATTTTTAATTGATAAATTTTTTTTTTATCTATAACAATTTGATGGTTGTTAATTTCTATGATTATTGATGGTGGATAATAATAATAATAATAATCACAGCATGATAACTGAAATTGTATATTGTTTGACACTTGGACTGAAAAACGAAATCTATATAAAATAATTGAAACTAAAAATCAAATTCAAAACATGATAATTAAGAATGGTAGCATGTGGCATGAGGCGGACAAACTTTGAAGTATTCATTGCAGCACAAACTTTGGACCCCTCCAATTAATTGCATCAAATTTAAAGTATTGCAGCACAACGGTTTCTATTTTCCACACTTTAGTTTATTCGACCGTTAAAAGTTCAAAAATATATATATATATAAAAACTTCGCATTTTGACTTTGTCGGTGTCATGGATTCTTACTTTTTCACCAGTGTGGGACCCAGTTATAGTTTGGGCTTCCCGCCAATTAGTTTGGACCCACTGATGTTATCTTAATATTCTTTTATTTATTTTGTTTAAATAATTATGATAATGTAATTATAAATCGACTACAATAAGGCACAAAAAAGTGTGGATATTATATGGGCAGTTTTTTGTCCAACCATAACCGTTGGATCAGCTTTTTTTTTATCTAACGGTTAAAAAAAAATAGAAAATAAAGAAAATAGACAACTGATTATACCGATTACTTTACCAAACCAAATAAATCAGTGAAAAAAAATTTCTATCATTTTCTCTCCTCAAACTTTTCGCGAACTCATCTCCTCTCTTCACCAAAACATTGGTCGTGCTGCTTTTCACCGATAACATCCACCGACCATATGAGTTCTTCAACAATGCGGAGGACCCATCTGGGTTCTTCAACAATGCGGAGGACCCAGATAGGTTATGAGTCGAAGAACTTGATCTATTTTTTTTAAAAAAAAAATTTTTTTAGTGTTAGTGGAGATTGGATCTCCACTGACCATCCATAACCACGTCACAGCCCAAACCAACCGGTTCTTATAAACAGTAACCGTTGATGCAATTGTATCCACGGTCCAGATCCCTCGACCGTTGGAAATAAACCCCTTGTCCCTAAAAAAAAAGAAAAAAACCTTTTGGGGGATTTAAAATTCAAATTCAACGAAGCGCAGATAGCACCAAATTTCACACGTCTCTAAATCCCTGAAGATATTCTCTGCTTATATCTTATTTCACTTGAAGATTTTTCAGATTTCTTTTGGCTCTCGAAGGGGTTTTCTTACGTTTTGCTTCTTGATCTGGGTTTATATGATTTCAGGTTATCTTTTGTTCTTCTATAGTTCATAGTATCTTTTGAGCTTTTAGGCTTTTGCTTGAATCAGAATTAGAACGAAATACAAGAAAAAAATGGTAAAAACAGCATCTTCTCCATCTTCGTCTCCGGTGACAATAACGGTGTCATCTGGTGGCAAAGGGGGAGGAAGTAGAAGCATGGGCTTAACTAGTCCAGTTCCACGGGCATCAGTATCAAACAACCCTAATTCTCCTCTCAGTTGCAGAGGCAACCGTGCTTCAAGTGGCGGAAACAGGACTTCAAGTGGTGGGAGATATGTCTCGATGTCAAAAGATGATGCCACGGAAGAGATTAGCTCAGAATTTGTAAGTTATACTGTTCATATACCTTCAACTCCAGATCATCAGCCCATGTCAGTCTCACAGACAAGCCTCAATGAAGATGCCAAGCCTGAGAGGAGTTTCATTTCGGGTACAATTTTTACTGGAGGGTTCAATTCAGTAACTAGAGGGCATGTTATTGAATCTTCTTTGGAAAAGAGTCAGTCGATGAAAATGGGGTTGATTTGCAGAATGAAAGGTTGCGATGAGAAAGCAATGCAAAATAAATGCGAGTGTGGGTTCAAGATTTGTAGAGATTGTTACTTGGATTGTGTTGGGAGTGGAGGAGGGTATTGTCCTGGCTGCAAAGAACCATACAAGGATGCTAGCGATGGGGACAATGACGATGAGGTCATGTCTGAGGCAGACGACCAGGCTTTTCCACTGCCTTCAATGGCGGATTTCAAGTTAGACAAGAGGCTTTCGCTTGTCAAATCATTTAAGGCACAAAATCATCCACCTGATTTTGATCATAATCGTTGGTTGTTTGAGACCAAGGGGACTTATGGCTATGGGAACGCCCTGTGGCCCAAAGATGGGTATGGTGGAGCTAATGGGTTTGAGCACCCTCCGGATTTTGGGGAGAGAAACAGGAGACCTTTGACAAGGAAGGTGTTTGTTTCTGCTGCAATTCTAAGTCCATACAGGTAATTTCTTTTTTATAAATCTATTTAGAGAGGTTTTTGTTCTTTTATTTCTTATAAATTTGTTTTACGAATAGCTATTTGAACTTCACAGTTTATAGGTCTTGCTTTGTTGACTACATATGGAACATTGTAATTCAAATAGGCTACTTTGAATTTCGAAACTCTTTCTAGATCATGTATGGTGGTATTAATTTAGTCATAAGTTTTGTGGTTCCCCTTTGAATAAAACAAAGTGATGATTGCATATTCTCTAGAACGCTTATGTGTTGTTACCAGTTGACAAGAAGAACAAATCATAAATATGGCCAATACAATTGTAAAGTTGATATGCCCTTGTTTTTAGAACATTGATGAATATTTCTATGTATTTAGCTAATTTTAAAGTCGGTATGACAAATATAGTACTCAAGATTGTGCTAATAGTATTATGACTGTGTTGCTATCTAAATCTTGAAGTGGATTGTCATATTATGTAGGCTACTTATTGCAATACGTCTTGTTGCTCTTGGTTTCTTCCTTACATGGAGAATTCAACACCCAAATCGCGAGGCAATGTGGTTATGGGGAATGTCAACAACTTGTGAGCTATGGTTTGCCTTCTCATGGCTTCTAGATCAGCTCCCTAAGCTCTGCCCTGTAAACAGAACTACTGATCTCTCTGTGCTAAAAGATCGGTTTGAAACCCCCAACCTTCGTAATCCCAAAGGAAGGTGTGATCTTCCCGGTATTGATGTATTTGTTTCCACAGCTGACCCAGAAAAAGAACCACCTCTTGTCACGGCAAACACCATTTTGTCAATCCTTGCTGTTGAATACCCTGTGGAAAAGGTTGCTTGCTATCTTTCAGATGATGGTGGAGCTCTTTTGACATTTGAAGCTCTCGCTGAAACAGCTAGCTTTGCAAGAGTTTGGGTTCCTTTTTGTCGAAAGCATAATATAGAACCAAGGAATCCTGAGGCTTATTTTGGGCAAAAGCGTGATTTTCTTAAGAACAAAGTAAGGCTGGATTTTGTTCGAGAAAGGAGAAAGATAAAGAGAGAATATGATGAGTTCAAGGTAAGGATCAATTCATTACCAGAATCCATAAGGAGAAGATCAGATGCTTACAATGCTCATGAAGAGCTTAGAGTAAAGAAAAAACAGATGGAAATGGGAGGCAATCTGGCAGAGGCTATTAAGGTTCCAAAGGCTATTTGGATGTCAGATGGTTCTCAGTGGCCAGGAACTTGGGCTTCTGCAGAAGTAGACCATTCGAGAGGGGATCATGCTGGAATCATTCAGGTAATTATTTATAGTTTTTAATGTGTGGACTACATGGTTTTGAATTGGTATGATTCTGAAGCACTAAAATTCTTATATTTGCTTTGGCAGGCAATGCTAGCTCCACCAAATGCAGAACCGGTTTTTGGGATGGAAGCGGATGGTGAAAACCTGATTGACACAACAGAAGTTGATATTAGACTGCCAATGTTGGTTTATGTATCTCGGGAGAAGAGACCCGGTTATGATCACAACAAGAAAGCTGGAGCCATGAATGCTCTAGTTAGAACCAGTGCTATTATGTCTAATGGTCCTTTCATTTTGAATCTTGACTGTGATCACTACATAAATAACTCCTGTGCTATGAGGGAAGGAATGTGCTTTATGCTAGATAGAGGTGGTGATAGGATCTGTTATGTTCAGTTCCCACAAAGGTTTGAGGGGATTGATCCCAGTGATCGATATGCAAATCACAATACTGTGTTCTTTGATGTGACCATGAGAGCTCTTGATGGGCTACAGGGACCAATGTACGTAGGCACAGGCTGTATTTTCAGGAGAACTGCTCTCTATGGATTTAGTCCTCCTAGAGCCACTGAACACCATGGGTGGTTTGGTAGAAGGAAAATTAAGTTGTTTTTGAGAAAACCCAAGGTGACAAAGAAGGAAGAGGATGAGATAGTTTTGCCAATTAATGGGGATCACAATGATGATGATGCAGATATTGAGTCATTGCTTCTTCCGAGAAGGTTTGGGAACTCTACTTCTCTGGCTGCATCTATCCCAGTGGCAGAATACCAGGGAAGGCTGCTTCAAGATTTGCAAGGAAAGGGTAACCAAGGCAGGCCAGCTGGTTCTCTTGCCGTGCCTCGTGAGCCTTTAGATGCTGCTACTGTTGCAGAGGCAATACATGTTATCTCGTGCTTTTACGAGGATAAAACTGAGTGGGGGAAAAGGGTGGGGTGGATATATGGTTCTGTAACAGAAGATGTAGTGACTGGTTATCGCATGCATAATAGAGGGTGGAGATCTATATATTGTGTAACAAGAAGGGATGCATTTCGAGGGACAGCTCCAATAAATCTAACTGACAGGCTCCATCAAGTCCTTAGATGGTCAACTGGGTCCGTTGAGATCTTTTTTTCAAGGAACAATGCACTTTTTGCAAGTAGGAGAATGAAATTCTTGCAGAGAATTGCATACTTCAATGTGGGAATGTACCCTTTCACATCTATGTTTCTCCTTGTTTACTGCATTCTACCAGCAATGTCTCTATTCTCTGGGCAGTTTATAGTTCAATCCCTCAGTGTGACCTTTCTTATCTTCTTGTTAGCCATCACAATCACCTTATGCATGCTTGCTCTCCTTGAAATAAGATGGTCTGGAATCACTCTTCATGATTGGTGGCGAAATGAACAGTTTTGGTTGATTGGTGGAACCAGTGCCCATCCTGCAGCAGTTTTACAAGGACTTTTGAAGGTCATAGCAGGAGTTGATATCTCATTCACATTGACGTCTAAATCTGCCACGCCAGATGATGGAGATGATGAGTTTGCAGAGCTGTATGAAGTTAAGTGGAGCTTCTTAATGGTTCCTCCGATCACAATCATGATGCTAAATTCGATTGCAATTGCTGTGGGTGTAGCAAGAACCATGTATAGCCCATTTCCGCAATGGAGCAAGCTTCTTGGAGGGGTATTCTTCAGCTTCTGGGTCTTGTCCCATCTCTACCCATTTGCTAAGGGGTTGATGGGGAGGAGAGGAAAGGTTCCAACCATAGTCTTTGTGTGGTCTGGACTGCTCTCAACCATCATATCCTTGTTGTGGGTGTACATAGACCCTCCATCTGGAACTCAAGATTTCAGGAAGTTCCAGTTCCCTTGATGTCTGTTTGTTCTAGGAAGTTTTCACTTGCAGCTAATCCGAATATGTGAAGTTTCTCTCAACTTCATCTGGAAGGCAAGCCTACTACTTCGTGATGATGAAGTTACATTTATCCTGATGCATGTTTATTGGAAGTCCGTATACAAACTTACACCAGAATTATTTGAAGTTTCTCCACTTCATATTGTATTCCTTATTTGAACAGTTCATTTTTTATGTATCTGGCTTGTGTTTTGTTATTTCTGATACCCTCGTCTTGTTGATCTGGAATGTAATGAATTTAATACTACAAATAGCTTCTCCTCAAGTTCTTATTGTCAACAACACTTCATTCAATTAGTTCCTTTGCTGAATGATGTCATATTTAGGCATCAGATGCCAACATTTGATGATTCATATGGATCCAAACTCCAAGGTCTTTATTCTACTTTATATCAAGTTTTTTGCTTGAGTTAGATGAGGGAAAAACATATTGTGAATTAAGTGCAACCGTCCGCCAGATTATGTTTTAGCGCCTAGCTATAAATATGTTAAAGCACTGCAAATAAGTGGTAGACTTCTTGTAGATGTTTGTTTCCATAGTTAAATGTTCCTACACAATTTGCACATGCATTGGTTTAAATGAGTACAACATATGTGTGTCTAATTGAAAGATGCAGTTCCCCAGAATCATAGTAAACGTATGATTGAGGGGTGCTTACCCATGAAATTACAGAGCTATTGAGGAGGTCTGAAAGCCGAGTGCAGAAACTTTCTGCAACTGGGCGAAAAAAATGTACAGGTATAATTCTGCATATTGCTGTGTTCTCTGTTTGAGTGAAGTATGCATAGCAATGCTTGTACATTTGATACTGTATTCCCCAGTTTGACTGTTTCACGGCTCATACTTTCTGTTGGAGTAGAGGAGCTATATCTACCAGATATGATTTGGTATTTGTAGTGTGAAGCATATACTATCTAGTTTGAGGTTTTTTTTTTTTTTTAAAATTTTTGTAAATCCTTGTTGCATTGCATGCTTGTTCAAATATTATAGTTTGGTGGTGGTGGTTGTCTTACTCCGTTGATTGCCTATTAGATTCTTGAATTTTTGCATGTGTATATCTCTATGCTTGGGGTTGGTTTTACCTCACCTTTATTTATTTATTTTGGACAGCATTCTCTTGCAACAGACCTCCAGAATCTTTCAATGGACTTACGAAGAAAGCAATCAACATATTTGAAATGCTTGCAGCAGCAAAAAGAGGTGTGAATGATCAATCTGACTGCTGGAAACATTAGGCACGCATAATTTTCCTTGACTTACCCCTGCTCAATCATGCAAATGCTTTTCATCTTTTCCCATTGTTTTATAATCTTGACTAGGGCATATGCATTTGTTAACCCTTTTAATGTTCTGGTAGCTGTTTTTCAAAATTTCTTTCTTTATGACTATTTTAGATACTATTGTTCATGTATTTGTACTGTTTTGTTTTACAGGACATGATGGTGTTGACTTGGAGATGAACTATAACGAAAACAAATTTAGATCGGAAGATGATGGATTTAGTGATGTGGTATGCTGCTTCCTCTTTATGTTTACTTTAGGTAGGATCTATTTGAGTGCAGGAAAATGGGAATTTAGCAATTCTAGATCTCAGAAGTGAGTGATTATGCTCAAGAAATAAAGGGCAGAAGATCGCAGACTTGGTTCTGAACCTATTGCTAAAGTGAGGCAGATTCTTTTTGTAACTGTTTGGTAATTAAGTAACGGAAAGCTAGATTGCTCCTAATTATGAACCTTTTTATGTTTGAGCTTTGGGCCTTTTGGTTGAGATATGGCTATCTCTGCTCTGCAATATAATTTTATGCACGATCAATCCAGGGTTCTGAGGAGCATCAAATTATGAAGTTAAAGAACAGTGAGCATTTCAACCAGGAAAGAGAGCGAGAAATCAAACAGGTATCATCAAGAGGCATTTAATTTATTGTTTGAAGACCAATTCATGAATTCCTTATTAATATAGACAGAGGTTTCTGTAGGTTATGGAATCTGTGACCGAGCTTGCTCAAATTATGGACCTATCAGTTCTTGTGGTAAACCAGGTTTGAGTCACATTCTTATATAATGTCACCCAGAGAAAATCAGCAATACAAGGTGACTAACGAAGTCAATGCTTTTGCCAGGGTACAATTGTTGATCGGATAGATCACAACATTCAGAATGTTGCTACATCAGTTGATGAGGGCTTTACACAACTTCAAAGGGTTAAACTCTCTTTCTCAATACATACACAGCTGCTCCGCTCATACTCATAAGCATGCATCCCATCCACCCCTTATTGTGAATTTTTTATTCTGCCAAGCATGATTTGGAATGTGGTTGGTTGCTATCTCGGCTCGTTCATCTTATAGCAGTATGATTTTGTTAAAAGTTTGTAATCATAATATTACATGTTTTTTGACGAAAGTTAGCTTATGCAAACATAGTAAGCTAGTGTTATGGAATTGCAGGCAGAGAGAACACAGAAGAGAGGAGGGATGGTCATGTGTGCAACAACGCTTGTTATTATGTGCTTTATTATGCTAGTCCTCTTGATCCTCAAAATATTAATCTTGTGATCATATTGCCGTTCACTACCAAGTTCAGGCTGTTGCGGCTACATGCTTTGTGAGAGAACATGCAAGGATCAGCAAATTACTATGAAAATATTGATTAGATTTATTTTAGAAATTCGTATAGTGATTTAGATTGATTCTAGGAAGTATGGGTTTGTTGTGCATTGCCTCTCAACCTCAGCCTGAGAGGATACCTCTGTTTGTACAAATCTTTTTGCAAATATTTTTTTTTTAAGATAAAAGCAGAAGGAATGTATTGGAAATTTCGTTGGTGCTCTAACAATAAGCTCTTGTGCATTTGACATCGGCATATTTTCCTTTAGTTGCATATATGTTTACGGGATAAAGACGAAAACATTTCTGCATATGTGATTTGTTGAAAGGGTTAATTACACAAACTTCTCCTAAGTTTATTGATTGAAACAAAAATTCAAACAGATACTATAAACTAACTGAAACACCCCTTATGGTTAACTTGGATCTGTTAGCATTAACAGCAGATTAGTTTAGTTTAGAAGGTGTCTCGGTATTAGTTTAGTTTAGTTTAGTTTAGATTCGTATATTTTTTTTGGCATGCAGATAAAAAGAAAAATATACTTCTCCACCAATAATATGCACAAAATCACCATGATATTATATTCCATTATGCCCTATGTCAAAAACCAGTTAGGCACAAAATCCCTTCCACTGCATGCATTCATACTTCCCCACCAATCATCGATAAGTTTAATCATGCAGTAAACTTCATCAAAAACACCATAAAAGCTGAAATAAATAAATAAAAGTACTATTTACTAAATGAAGTACTAAAATTCATGATTCATGTACTTCATTGTGTTGCGGCTGATTTATAAAGCCCCGCTCCAGTCTATATCCAACCCGACAACTAAGTCTCTAATTTAAAAAAAAGTATATTTTAGTCTCGGTGTAAACATGAAGTAATCAGTATACTATAATGGTATAATAAAACTAGATTTCACCTAGATTAGATCTTGATACAGGTGGATTTGATTGATTTATACTTGAATGTATGGAGCACTTGTAGTAATAGATTGAAAAGTTATTGCAATATCCACTAGGAAAATATATATAATGACAATGACCAAGTGTTACGATAAAATTAACTATTATAATACAATTCAATTATAGATAGAACCAAAAAACTTGATGAATTAACGTTGTACAATATACCTGGAAAGAGTGTAGACTGTGAGGACTGAGAGGCTGCAACACTTGAATGTAATAAGGCATTGTCTATGACATTAGAGCACTGCTGCCACCACACGTATGTTTGTAAACCTCAACTCTTGTCATTTTTCCAACTGATTTTGAGCTGTTGCCAGCCTAAATGATAAACAATAGATGCTAGTATAAGAGAAAAAAATAAATGTGCAACAGTGGATTGATGACAACCTTCCAAGACTTGTATATATTTACCTCAAACAGCCTTTTTCTTATAGTTTGTTTGGTTGGCATGGTTGAGTTGGACGTATTTCCACTGCCTCTTGTCTACATGTAAAAATTAAGTACATATTGGTGATTTATCATGTTAGATGGATTAAATTGTATATTTAATAATGCAAACAAACTTATAGAATCATAAATTGTTAGATAGACCATACCCCGGCTCGAGCAGATGTGTTTGTTCCGCTCTCACTTTTCTTGCAAGTCCTGATATTATGACCCCATTGTCCACAGCCCCTGCATTTTAAACCATCACTCCTTTTCAATTTTCTTGGCTCTTTAGGGGCTCTCTTTCTGTTTTTCTTGGGTTTCCCAGGCTTTCTTTTCCTCAATGGAGGCAGGACTGTGTTATGCACAACATCAGGCCAGTTGGACTGTGTTATGCAACTTCTTTTCCTCATAAACTTGGTCATATGATTTCCTATCATCCTTATCTATTATTTTCAGCATTTTATTCTTGGCTCGATATAAGGTATATGGAGGGAGTTGTAGTCCATATATCCTATGTATTTCCCAGCCTAAAAATTTCACATCGATGTCTGGGTTCTATTGAATCAAGGCGTTGAATCTCCTAGCCACCCAAGCAGAAGTAGCCTCCGAGTAGTTGTGCATTTTCATGCAAGAATGTCGAGGCTGCAATGTCTTGATCATAAAAGTAGTTGTGTCTTCAACTGGAGATGCATGAATCCTCCACGAGCATCCTTCATAAGCACATTTTACAGTGTATCTGTCTCGTTCGTTCTTTATTCTTTGCAGTTGAAACTCTTCTTGTACCACATAATCACGCAGCACTACCCTGAAGTGGTGCAAGTTGTTAAACATTTGCACCACTTCCAACACGAGTGAACCCCCCGGAATATCAGTATAAGGGTGCCCTCTTATTCTCTGAGGAGGTCTGCTAAATCCATCATCATCTTCACTGCTGTCTTCAACAATGAAATCACGGTTGTAGTCATAGGAGGCAGCATTGGAAAGCAGCCATCTTCAGAATTTTCTTCACTTGATTGGTCAATATATATATAGCTCTCTTCTCTGACAGTAAAAAATCTTCACTGTCAGAAGCATCAACTGGAATGTCCGATCTGGGAACAAAATCTTCATCTTCTGATTCTTCAGTTGACCATCCTTGAAATTTATGTTGCTCAACCTCATCAGCATCTGATTCACTTGAAACATCTACAACATTATTGCTGGTTTGCATTGCTGGTGGAGTCTCAGTTGAACCATAAACTGAGGGCATTGTTGCTAGAGATAACAGCTCAACATCAACTCTAATTGTATACAGTTTCTTCTCTCTAAACATGTGGAAAAAGCTCATGCAGTTCGTTATCATCTGATATAATTTGATAGGCGCCATTCCAAGGTAATCTAGCTTCAACGTTGAATTTTTCTGAGGGATCTGGTAGCGAATAACAGCTACAAAGATACACATCAGCACATAATCTTGCCAATGTGTATTTGTTAGTATCCACAATGCCTATTTCAAGTTGTGAACCTTGAAACTTGGCACTTATATTGAAGTGATCCATAACAACCTGCACCAGAAGAAATAACATCTACATTACTAGATTCTGTAAAAAAAAAAAAATTTATATTTTTATGTTCCATTTGTAGTTCGTATTTTGCATCTCAATAACTAGATAATTCTTTCAAAAATTATAAATAACTAGATAATTTAATAAGCTATTTGGGTACTGCCAAATTGCATTTACTATTCAATCATTAACTATAGAAAAAGCCATACTCTAGCAATAATGGTTTCCAGACAACCATTGTTTATAAATAGTGTTAAAAATCCCAAATTTTTAAAAACCCATCATTGATTGTACCAAATAAAACTAGCAATACACAATCATTTCATTTCAATTCAACCATTAACAAACATCTAAAATCGTTAAACGTTAACAAAATTGAAGCACTACACCCTAAAAAATTATCCACATATATTAACTTTTAATTAGCACTTTAAATACAAATTATTATAATTTGACTGTGGAATTGTGTATACTTAACCAGTAATATTAATCGATGATAGTAAAAACGTTATCATAAAATGCATATTCAAGGGTGCATGTGAATCGAATGGAGACGGTCAAATTCATATGGCGTCACGTCCTTCCCAAGAAATAAAAAAACTTTAAAGAATCAGAGAAAATAACCGAGGGTGCGGTGAATGGTGAATCCTAAATTAAACCAACCTTACAAAACGAAGGAAACACTACAGCTAATAAAATCTTGAAAAGAAGGAAAAATGATGAGGGAGGGAGGTGAGGCTTATGATGATGTGGCTACAGCAAAGAATTCACGCGTAATTTTGACAGTGAATCTCCATAAAAATTTTGTCAAAGCTGTGAATCAACTGGGTCATAATAGTATAAACCTTATCACTAATTTTTATATTTTGTTATCTATATCTTGATAATATAATTTGCATTTGATAATGCTAATATGTAATATAAGAATAATTTTAACCATATATCATTAATATCTTGTCATCTATAGGTATCTTAAGCTTTGATGAGAACTCTTTAATATAGTAGAATCATAAGATTGTGGTTATTGAAATGATTTCATGTCTATTGATGCAGAGGCTGTTCCTAAGAAAATATTGGAATGCATGAATGAAATGAATGTGACTGGTCTCACTAGAGAAAATGTTGCTAGCCATCTTCAGGTGATTGTAGGTTAATGCATCATCCTAGTTGTATGTATCAGCCCATTATAATGCTCAGGAATGTCATTGCTTTGGTAACAGAAATACTGTTTGTTTCTTCAAAGGAGAATGGAGTCTGAAAGAGGAAATTTCCAGGCGTGCATGGAATTGAAAAGATCGATTTTCCAGCAGTCTTCTGCAACAGATTCCATTTAAGGTCAATTTGCATTTTCAGGTCTTAGAGTAAGGCCAACGTAGCACCAAACACCAAAATAGTGTGATTTGGTGCTCCAATCCTACTTTTCAAAAAAAAAAAAAATGGTGTGATAAAGAAATTTGGTGTGGCACTATTCATCACACTAAATTTTTTTAATTTTTATAAATTTTTCATTTTACCCTCCTTTGGATAGTTCAAACAAATTTTATTCTTTTTATATTCTTTTATCAATTTAATATATTTATAAAATTTATAAATTAAAATATTATAAAAAATATACCGTTGGAAAAATCTCGTTGAGATATTTAAAATGAACCCAATATTATATATATAATTTATTTAATTCATTTTTTATCTCATCTCTAATTTTTTATTTTAAATTAAATTTTTAATAATTATAATGTTAAAATACATTAATATAATAAAAATAATAACATTAAAATTAAGTGAAATTAAATACATATCCGAAATTAAAATACAAAATAAAACAAATTAAAATATAATGAAATAATAAAACACACGATAACGAAAATTCTAAATAACTATTTAGCAATCCGAGAGGTTATATCCACTTCCTCCAGACCTACCAAAAATTGGCCAAAGGTATTAAATGATTAACTTCCTCCTTCAAATTGTTGATCACGAGTTCTTTTGGTATAAATTCTCATTTGTACACTTTGGAGAGCATCACATATTATTGGATCGTTTATGGAATCTACATCTCTCTCTAAAATTTTATTTTCTTCACATCATTCTCGCAACTACCTGCAAACTGTAGAGCTGAAATCCTTTTTGTTGATCAAAACATGTTCAGGATTCCTGAGTCAAATTTCTATCCTTTCACAAATTTATCCACTTCAAGAGCAGTGGTATCTTACAATAATTTATCTTCCCCAAGCGAGGAACATGAATTCGCGTATCTGGAAAACACTCATGATCAACATTGTAGAAACCTATCAACAGGTGATGTTTATGGTGAATACATCTATGATCAATTCATGCCCGAGCCCTTACTTTATGTCAAATACTTTGATCAAGATAAGACCTTCCGAGGACCATTTTCGTAGGTTAGTTTCTTGTATACGTATGTAATACCTTATAGAAATTCTTAGATACATTATGATTTTTTACGTTGAATCAGCTTATTGAAAAACCGACAGTTAATTCTCAAAGTGTTAGTCAACCGTTATAAAATATTAGTTAGAGTAGGACGGTATATATTTATTTTTTTAAAAATTAAAATAAAAAATAAAATACTTAAGATCTTTACCGTCCATTTAGATATGAATGGTGCAGATTTATTAAAAAAAAAAAAATATGGCCACGATTTTAGATGGACCTTTCATGGAAATCCGCAAACCAGAAGAGGCGAAGAGCATCCCGTGGTACGACGACCCTCGTCGCACGATGAAGGGGAGATGTGCGACAAAAGTTGTCGTGACCTTACAAGACAGAGGGAAGACGACAAGCCTCCCCTTATAATCTCCTATGGAGATCCGGTAGAGTATCTTCGTGGATTTGAAGGTCTATTTTTTTTTAATAAGTTTCTACTATCCAGATGAACGGTAAAGATTTTATTTTTTAAAAAAAATTATTTATTTATAATAAATTTTGACTATTCAAATGGTGAAGATCAAAATTTATTTTTATTTTCACTTTTTATAGTTTTTAATTAGCATATTTTTAATCTTTTTATTCTATCAACGGTTAACGAAAATAAAAAAATTATTAATTTTTCAATCGGTTGATTCCGTCTCGTAAATTTATAATTTTATTTTTGGAAAAATAATAAATGTCAAGATGGTCGACGTGGCAGTGATGAGCCATGCATATGACGCACCCCTGCGCACTTTAGAAACAACCTCCTGCAAAAATTTCAGAGTTCACTCAATCAACCTCCGACTCCAACCAACCAGATAAAACCAAAAAAAAAAAAAAAAAAAAAAGAAAATCCAAATCGCCGATCAATCTTCGCAGTCCCATTGGTCCACCTCAGCACAATGATCTGCTCCATCTCGACCGGCAAGTGCGGTTTGAGCTGGCTCGACCGGCTTCGGTCCACCAAGGGTTTCCCGACTGCCGACGGCCTCGACCTCGACCACTTCCTCTCTACTAACAATCCAAACTCGGACTCGAACTCGACCGAGTCTTCTCAGTCGGACGAGAAACGAGTCGGCGAGAATCGGAAGGAGATCTCGAGTAACCGAAATGGAGACGACGACGGAGATTCGGAGTGGTTCGGAATAATGAGCAATGTCCTCTCGGACCTCTTCAACATGGGCGGTGAACCGGACCGAAGCCGCAAGAAAAAGAGTTCCAGGAAACAAACAAACCCTAGAATCTGCCTGGTCTCGACTGCGGCGGCCGCAGCGGCTGTGGAAGAGGAAGAGGAGCGGAGTTCTGTGGGATGCGAGCGAAAAGACGAGAATGCCTCGGCGGAGAACGCGAATGCAAGCAATGCGGTGGATCGTGGTGGTGGTGGTGGTGGTAGTGGTTGTGATAATGAAGAAGAAGAAGAAGGAGAATTGGATAATGGTGGTGGAGAGAGAGAGCTTTTTGGGTTTTCGAGGAACGAAGTGACCGTGATCGATACGAGCTGCGTGGAGTGGAAGTTTGAGAAGTTGGTATACAGGAAGAGAAATGTGTGGAAAGTGAGGGAAAAGAAAGGGAAGTCAAAAATCATTGGTCGGAAGAGGAGGAAAGGAGGCGGGTGTGATGGAAGTGCTGATGTGAAGAAGAAGATGAAGGTTTCGAATTCGGAAGAGAATGGAGGAGGAAGAGGAGGAGAGTGTGTTTCGCCATCAAAACATGTAAGCTTATTATGCTGATGATAGATATATTTCATTGTAATATGGTCATGCAAAATGATATCATATGAGTTGGATTGCTTGAATATAATCAATATATCATTGTTTGTATTGTGATCAAATCTTGAAATATGGTAGATAATTGATGGATTGACTTGTTCTGTTGGTTTTGGTCATATGGTTTGCAGTAGATTTAGAAAAGAAACTGTTTCATCATTTGCATTGATCAGTTAATACTGTGGAATTTTTGCATAGAATGTTGATGAAGTCTAATTTGTGGAGTGCAGACAACAATGGCGTAATTCTTGTTACTAAGCTGCTTAAGTTATTAAAACTCTGTTCAAGAAATTTAAGCTTCGCATTGTTGTGTTGGGTTTTCTTCTTGTATTTTATGCTAACAATTCAGCAAAACAGTCCTCAATATTGTAGGCATTTCATAGCGCTACGTAAATGGTGAGTGTGATACTGGCATAAATCGTATTATTGAGCTGCATAAGTATAAGGAGATTCTTTTTGTTTCCAGTTACGTGTAATCTTGATTCTGTTGAGAAGTTTAAGTATTTACTGGGTTTATCCTTGTATTTTATGCTACCATTCAGCAATGCTTAGTAGTCTCCATATGGTAGGCTTTGATAGCGCTACTAAATTTATGGCGCGTCTCAGAGTGACCTTTTCTGCTCCAAAGATTGCTTTAGGCCTTATATGTTTTTATTAAAAATATGTGTCAAATTTTAATGTTATTTAATTGTTTGTATCTGTTGGATATTCTTCTTTGAAAGGTAGTTAGTTTACATTTAACTTGGTAGTACTAAGGTTTATCTATTATGATAACAATTCAGCAAAATAGTCCTCAATATTGTAGGCATTTCACAGCGCTACGTAAATGGTGAGTGTGATACTGGCATAAATCGTATTATTGAGCTGCATAAGGAGATTCTTTTTGTTTCCAGTTACCTGTAATCTTGATTCTGTTGAGAAGTTTAAGTATTTCTTGGGTTTATCCTTGTATTTTATGCTACCGTTCAGCAATGCTTAGTAGTCTCCATATGGTAGGCTTTGATAGCGCTACTAAAATTATGGCGCGTCTCAGAGTGACCTTTTCTGCTCCAAAGATTGCTTTAGGCCCTTTATGTTTTTACTAAAAATGTGTGTCAAATTTTAATGTTATTTAATTGTTTGCATCTGTTGGATATTCTTCTTTGAAAGGTAGTTAGTTTACATTTAACTTGGTAGTACTAAGGTTTATCTATTATGATAACAATTCAGCAAAGTAGTCCTCAATATTGTAGGCATTTCATAGCGCTACGTATATGGTGAGAGTGATACTGGCATAAATCGTATTATTGAGCTGCATAAGTATAAGGAGATTCTTTTTGTTTCCAGTTACCTGTAATCTTGATTCTGTTGAGAAGTTTAAGTATTTCTTGGGTTTATCCTTGTATTTTATGCTACCGTTCAGCAATGCTTAGTAGTCTCCATATGGTAGGCTTTGATAGCGCTACTAAAATTATGGCGCGTCTCAGAGTGACCTTTTCTGCTCCAAAGATTGCTCTAGGCCTTTTATGTTTTTACTAAAAATGCGTGTCAAATTTTAATGTTATTTAATTGTTTGTATCTGTTGGATATTCTTCTTTGAAAGGTAGTTAGTTTACATTTAACTTGGTAGTACTAAGGTTTATCTATTGTGATTGGACATCTTTGGTAATATATGTATTCTTTTGCTGAAATTTAAAGTTGTCTATAAGCATGGTTGGAAACACCAACAACCTTGTGCTTAAGTTCTTGCTTGATGGGATGCTATGAACAATTATCAGTATAAGGAAGATCTGCTACTTCTTGAAGTATTATCTACATGAAAGTATTAGCAACCATTTCTTCTTTTGTTTAATATTGTTTTTTCTATAAACAACAAAAGAATGTATTGTGGTTTTGCCTGTTTAGTTCTCTGCAAAATGCTTAATTATGACCGAATTTTATAGTTATGGTTTTGGAGAGGAATAATCAGTAATCAGTAATATTTTATGTTGCATTTTCAAAGTTAAATGCCAGGTGACTGTATGAATGACAACTTCAAGTTGTTCACATTTCAACACCTGACTAATGGCTTTTGATTTACCTCTCTTTCATAATATATAACTCTTCTTGACTTGCATTCTGCTTGCCTTGCGTGACACCTTATCCTTTTTTTTTTTTTTTTTTAGGGAAATATCCTTTTCATAGATTACTTAATGTGTTTATATTTAATATCATTCTAAGCTATTAGAAACTTTGAAGAGGTTAAAGTAAGATGTCTAGAACCTATTATATCATACTTGAGGTTGAAGTCTGTTTAAATGCCGTGTCCCGTTTGTACTGGAGTGGAGCATGAGCTTTTTGCTCCTGTTGCAATGACAATGTAGTTTCTAATATCAATGTCCAAATTCATTTAAGGTACACTTTTACCTCTTAAGAGGCCTCGGGTCAAACAAACATCAGTTCGTTTATTTGGCACCAACTGTTTTGCTTTTTAATCTTTTTTTACTAGCAACAAAATTTACCTTCAAGTACTTTGGTATTGCTTCAGATAGCTTATTGATCACATTCATTTAGACCACTGTTAAACTTCAGTTGTTTGTGCCGGAACTTGTAGTGGACTTCAAATTTTTAAATGCTTATGCTTTTCCATTTTGAGGTTCTTATTTTTGCATTTACATGCTGATATGATTTCATGATTAGACATTTTTCTTTGGGCATAGAAAGTGAAAAAGGATTTAGCACCTGAAAGATACAATGACTTTATCATCTGTAGCTACACTTTTGCCTGAGATTTTAGTCTTTTGCCATTACGTCTAGACTAACTGTACTATCTGTCAATGACATGGAGGCAATGCCCTCCTTCGAGGACGTTTAATTGGATGGACTGAGACTGGTTATGAAAGAATAGGAGATGAACACCATATTTCCTATCTGCTTCCTTGTGCAGGGACAGAGTCCTCAGGATGAGAAAAGCGGAGAAGTTGGTACAGGTACAGCAGATGATCTCAGCCAAGTTCCTAAAAAGAGGCAAGTATACTTGCAAGCTACATGCAATCTCTCTGTCCCTCTCTCCCCGTTGCTGGAATGTGTATTAGAATTATATGTTATTTTATTGGATTTTTTGTTCTTTTTTCTTTCAGGGCTTCACTTTCGAGATTGCGCAAGAAAACTAAAAAGGGAGGCTCATCCGTTATAGTTATAAAAGGCAGTCCAACGAGCAATAAAACTAAAAGTCACAAGTCTCGCGGTTTAGATTTTGAATTGGAACAGCGCAAAATTCTCTGCAACAAACCTCTTCTTGCTTCTCTCCAGAAGGGAAAAGAATCTAGGAATTGAAGATGAATTCGCACCAATGATATCAAACCTGTGGCATGATTCTAAATTGACCTGAGAAAAATCAAACACAAGGGGGTGAATTTGTATCATTTGCAAACCATCCCCTTTGTAACATTGAATATTTGATTATTTATAAGGAATTGATAATGATAAGATATTAATTTCTATTTTAGTTTCTCTTTGTGGATTTTGGGCATGTCAAAACGGGTCATATAACTCTTCCACACCGCTCCCATTAACCACATTCCTGCCTTCAAACCCTGTTAGTGGTATATTAATAGACAACAAAAATAATTCTATCAAAGCACACATTTTTATCCTTAAAAGTGGCACAATAATACGATCAACACGCAAGATTAGGGATAGAATAGAACTTAAATAAACACAAAATAAAAAGATAATTGTTTTATTTTTTGAAGGGTATAATTTCAAGATTAACAAGTATTAGGATCTGTCGAGATTAATTACGCGCGGTCCGGATATCTATTCTCATAATGAGATATATCTACTTTCACAATAAGGAGAAAAAACTACTCACATATGCTGATAAATGTGTATAGTGGAATTTGAACCCTCATTATTGAGGTGAGAGGGAAGTGCACTAACCACTTGAGCTATGTAGTGGTAGTTTAGGTCAAGCGTGCACCCCTTGCCTCTCCTACGAAGAAAGTTGTTGCATCTGAGGCATAGAAGCGTCGAAAAATTCATCCTTAACACTACTGTCCCTAAAACAGAAATTCTCATCCTCCCTAATGGGAATGTCCTCACCAATAAAATGTTCCATTGTATTTTTTAAACTTTACTAGCACGAATGACGTAGTATAGGCCTGTTTGATAGGCTTTTAAAAGCCTGTTTTTGACTTTTTAGGCCCAAAAGTCCTTTCAAAAGTGTTTGGATGTTCTCATAGAAGAGCCTTTAAACTTTAAAAGTTTCTCCAGACGAAGATAAAATATATTATTTTTGTAAGAAGAATTTTAAAATAATCAAAAATTCAAAGTAAAAACCCTGTCAAACAAGACCTATGTATGTTTGAAATAGAAAAAGACTTTTCCTTTACGTTTGACGCTTTTGTGGGAATAAAGAAAAGGCCTAAAGATGGGCAATTAGTCTCAACTCAAGACCCCCCTTAAAGAAAAAACAGAAAAAAGAAATAGAACAAGTGATACTGATATGTTTTTTGAATAACGCGCGACGCGAATTTGAAGACTCAACCGTGCGAGACTCCTCTGTCACTGAGCTTATCCAGTATAGGTTTTGGAGAGACACCATCAGCACTACTAAAAATGGTGGCTGCAACCTCTGCAATCTCTTTCCTCTCTCAGGCAACATTTACCATAACAACAAGAGGTGGGTCCTCTTCGGTTTCTTCGGTCGCAAATCTCCATGCCCACGAATGGTTTTCGCTCGTAAACTTCACTTCAAGTGTTGAGATGAGACCATGTTTAGCCTCACTGGGTTTTCGACCCGTCAAGCAGGTTCTCGTCAAGTGCAGCTGCCTGGACTCGTCGATCAATCGTCATACGGAAATAGAAGCTGGTAATTTCTCTCTCAGAGGCAAATTCTCAAACAGTTGACTTACATAGTTTTTGAAAGCTGATCAGTGGCACTATGTGTGATATTTTGTTTTTATTTTTTTGGTTTCAGTGACATTCTTGATGGGATTCGGACTCAACGATGAAGGAATTGAATTACTTTTCGAGAAGAACCCGGTTCTGAGAGTGACATCTTTGGATAAATTACGTGCCCGCCTTTTTTCTCTGGAGTCTGTTGGAATCAAAGGCTTTGCACTTTCTAAATTGATTATGAACAGCCCAGATTTATTGACAGCAGAGGAAATTGATCCGTTGATATCTTTCTTTCTAGATGATTTAGGAGGAATGATTGAGCCAGTGCAAGTTGAACGCCTTTTTACTGCAACAGAGACAGAATTCTTGGTGGGGTTTGATCAAAAGGTTAGGCTGCTGCTTCGACTTGGAGTTCCCAAAGACGAGATTGTTCATGTTCTCAACCATTTTAATTTAAGTAAGGGTTTGTGTTATAAGTCAGTTGAAGAAATAGAGAAGACCATTGATTTCTTGAAGCCCTTTGGTGGCACTGATTTGATTGTAAGGCGTCCGACAATTCTCAATTACAATTTGGAAGCTCAGTTGATTCCAAGAATTGGGTTTCTTAAAGAACTCAGTGGGAACGATTTGGTTGGCACGGGCACGGTGTTGCAGAAATACCCTAGGATCTTGAGTTATAGTGTGAACCACGTAACGAATCATGTCGAGGTCCTGAGATCTTTTGCTGGTCTAAGCGATAAGGAAATATTCAAGATTCTTCTCATCGCCCCGGGTGTGATTACTACTAGCAGGGAGAGGAAGTTACTTCCTAGACTAGATTTTCTGAAGCAATGCAGTATGGATTCTAAGGATATTTTCAAGTTCTTGACAAAATCCCCACAGTTTCTATCCCTGTCCTTTGACAACATTCAACTTAAGCTTGTTTTTTTGGTGAAGATGGGGTATAGATATAGAACAAAGGAATTAGCAATTGCTTTGGGAGCTGCCACCAGAACAAGCTACGAAAATATGCAAAAGGTTATTGGGTTATTCCTGAGTTACAGGCTATCTTTAACGGACATTCATACCATGAGCAAGAAGCACCCTCAGATACTGCAGTACGGCTATAGCCCTTTAAAGGAGAAGATGGAGTATTTGATAGAGGAGATGGGTCGTGAAGCTGGAGAGCTATTGGCATTTCCTGCATTTGCTGGTTATAAGCTTGATGACCGAATTAAACATAGATTTGAAGTGAGGAGGAAGACTTTAGGGGATGGAATGTCGATCAACAAGTTATTAAGTGTGTCAGCAGAGAGATTCTCCGCCAGGAAGAAGGAAAATCATGTTCCTAGTTGACAACCAGAATTGAGGAATGAAGGTTGGATGAATTGGATGAGTATGTTCGTGATGATGAATTTTATTGTTAAATGCTCATCATTCTAAGCTTTCTCGTACATGGTTTGACTTCAGAATTCCTTAGTTATCTTGATTAGCCGAGCAAGTGCACAATATGGTGCAAATCGCAGCTTGGTAGTATAAGAACTCGAAATGAATTCGGAAAAGATTGATGCATCTGAAATGGGAAACAGCTCTTGGACAAGCTTCGTGGAGCCGATTGAAGATGGTTCATAACATAATTAAACTATATCAGAGAAGATATAAACATTTATCATTTGTTGTGTAAGTATTATCCCAATCTCTTTGAAATGTTTTTAAATGGTGATTTGTGTTGAGTTGTCAAGAGGCTAGTAGATATTTATATGCTATCCTTCCTTCAATTTTCTGCCTTTGTGAAGAATGATGTAGCCAACTGCATTGTTTTCTATAACATTTGGTTTTGGAACTCTGATTCCACTCGTACACTAATTTGCTAAGCTAATGTACAATTATCATTTGGTGCTTTGACAATACTTATTTGATCAGAACCAGCCAAAGCTTTTGAGTTTCACGACTGTCTGATCTCGCGACTCTTGAATCTCGTTGAGCACGAACTCTTGTTGCCAGTTGTTGGAGCTCTTCCACTGGAAACAGACAGAAAAGTTGAGGTAGGATAGCTTGAAACCTAATCTTTAAGGTTGCATTATGATATTGTCATCCACTTTTCTCGTCCTGTCCTTTAACCTGATCGGTTAGTTTTAGTTAAAACTCGATCTGATACCATGCTAAGCTACTTCTATGTTCGGAAACTTAAAATCTTAAAAACGTAAAAATACCACTTCGTAGTTCTAGATCATCTGTTGTTGGAGGTGCTTCTTGACCTTACTTGCATCGAGGTAAATGGTATTCTCAGATTCTCCCAAAGAGGATAATACTGCTAGTCAAGATGTAACATCAATAATTATACTTGAAAACAATCATAACAATAAGGCAAATTAGGGATGGCCAAGAATTTATGAAGAGACTAAGACCCTCAATGGAAGTTGACAAAATCTTATCTTCAAAGGGAATGGTGCCCAGTGAAAGAGACAAGAAAGCTTAAATAAAGACTATCAAAAGAAACTATCTCCACTTTGTTAGTGTCAACTATGGTGGCAGAAAATTGGTGGATCATGCTTCTTGGTCCCTGAACACCTTTGATTGGAAGTTTGTATAAACTGCTAGTCAAAATATTGATCATTGAACAAGAAAAGGCATGAAAAATATAGTTTAAAATAAGCTAGAGCAGAAGAGGTGAGGAATCAGAACTAATATAACTTCTATAGATTGCATGGTGATTGGAAGAAGATTTTCTCATCTGTATGTTGGGCGCTACATGGTCCTCTTCATTTTACAAAAACTAAATCACCCAAAACATGTTCATATGTTTCAAAGGTTTGTACTTCACTTAGTCTAATTGTATTGCTGATGATGGTCTCTTCCTGCCTTGGTCTTCATTTACATCATTGCCATTAAAAAGCTACAGATGATTAGTAACACGACTGGTTGAACCCGTCCAACAAAAGGATATTCTAGCCTTGGTTAATTCAAATCAGCCAAGAGAGGGTTCTCTAGCTGGTTCTACCACCACAGGCTCAAATTTCTCAGCTTTACCGTCTCCTTTGGGTATAATAAGACCGTATCCTCCTGCCTTTCTTTTGTACACAATATTGATCTCACCTGGAGCCAAGCATAGAATTACACGTTTCAGTCAATCTCAACAATTTATATGCTGAGGCAATGAAAAGGGAAATTGTGAGTTCGTACCAGTTTCTTCATTGCGGAAACCATAGAAGTCGTGGTTAACATTTTCCAGCTGCTCAATGGCTTCAGATACGGTCAATGGAGGCATATCAAAGTATTTCGTGCGAACAATCTGAAAGAAGTTCAAGATTAGTGTGCTTCACAGAGAAATGGCATGTCTAGGCTAGGTTATGCAATAAGATGACCAAAATACGTGCAGACGCCACAGAATAGGCTGATAGGGAACTTATAATTTGTGCCTAAGGGTGTGACTACATCAATGCTCAGAAGGGAGGGATTGCGCATTGAGTATCATCTGAGAAAGGCCAGAAGGAATATATGTAAAAATGATGGTAATAATACCCACAACAGAATAGTCTATTAAATGTTGAAGAATGCGAACTTACACTAAATTGGCAAAATGTTCACAAGTTAAAACGCCAAAAATAACTGCAAAGTATATACACCATAGTCATAAAATATTCCATGGACTCTTTTTTCAGCCATTCTCCAACTTTATTCAACAAACAGACAAGAAAGTCTTAGATTAAGAAGAAGTAAAAATAAAAGATGAAATCAAACTTTGAATAGAATAATCAGTAATTTTACGGAACATAAAGGACAGAGTTATGAAAAGATAAATGCTTGCAGACGAAGAAGCAACACATCATTTGGGGTGGGTGGGTTTGGGGAGATCAGCCAAACTAACATGCTGAAAAAGAGAAAAATAGAAAGAAATGATATTCCACGCAGCAAATTCCTATTTTTTTCGAGCATGGTGCCTAATAGTGACAATTCAAGAACAAGAGATTCAGGAGTTCTCTGCCATCTTAACATGTCACAATATAAGTTACCAGTGGTTACGCATGTTCACTGAAAATTGGAAACTTTAATGCATTCCAATTAATCACAAATCGATGGTATGCGTCTTCAAAATGATTAACATCATTTATTTCTAAGACTAAAAATGCAGCCTAGTTTTTGAGGCAAGGAGAACATGACCCGCTATACTGTTACTAGTGTATTAGGATTTTATATGCAAAAATATGTTTCAATGACAGTGCTAACAGACTCGGAATTGTAATTAAAATTTAGGGTTAGTGTTGGATAATCATATCTTGTAGTGATATCTTGCAAGATGATAACAAATAATCGGTAGATAAAACGGAAAGCGTAGATAACTACCTCATCAACTAAGTCTACATCCTCTTCTTCTGATTCTGCATCAGTATCATCCTTCACCGCTTGTGCAACAGGCTCCCTAACTTTGAGTCTGTTGAACCCCTTCATGTGCCGACCATGGTCCGACACTTTCTCCTTAATCTTCCTCAACTTCCTCTGAATGATTGATGAAACCAAATCTATACTCCCATATACTGTCTCACCATCTTCTTCTGCACGAATCACTCCATGCTTCTTCGTAAACAAAGTCACCTAAATAACAACAGCTGATTGGACTCAACACAATCCTAGTTAAGTTATAAACCAAATGGAAACAGCAATCAAACTAATAAAATTAGGATTAGGAAAAAAAAAAAAGCACCTCACATCTCCGAATCCGAGGGCCTCTGCCAAGCTCCCCACCCCGAACAGACAGCCTAACATCAACTTCCCTCACCAGATGACTATGCTTCTGGACTGCCTTGCCAACCTTCTCTTCCACATGCTTTTTAATTGTATCTGATAGCTGTATCCAAACAAAAAAAAATTTCCTCCTTTTATGGTTACTTCAATCTAAAAAACTAATAGAAAACAATAAATATATGTAATGTAAGCTCCACTAGGTTAATGGGTTGTTACTTGTTTTTCATTATCAAAAGTTGCAATCAAATATCAGCAAAACAGGTTCAGTCCTGCTTGTGCTAAAATATAAAAATGTTAACTTTTTCCTTTTTAATCCAATCAACTAAGCCTTGACCCAAAATTTGTTGATTTTTACTGGAGTTGGAGGACCGAGACACGACAAGAACCCAAAATTTTATTGATGGGTGTGTGAGGGGATTACCACTAGACCAACCTCAACTCCATAACAAACCTCAACCCCAAAACAATGCAAGATAGAGATGTTAGAATATGCATAAAAAGAAGAAAAAAACCCAAAATTTTATACATCACATTTTTCCATTATTCAAAGTCTAATAGTGATATAACAAATAAGCTTCAATAGAGATCCACGAGAAAAAAACATAACAACAGAAACGGCAACGTTTTCACTGACCTCAAGATTTTTGCCTTGAATGATCAATTTGACGGAAGAGAGTGGACCGTCCCACGACATTCGAACTGAGAGAGGCTTTACGTGTCTCCTTCCGGGTGCCATTTCGATGAATATCCGATTCTTCTCATTGAGTGGCCTCAAGAAACTTGTTTTCAGAGACAATATTTTTGGCGGTTGAGGTTTTCTGGAACTGACTAGAAACATTGATGAAGCTGAGGAAGAAGAAGAATAAGAAGAAGATAGTGGTTGTGAGGGAGATATTGGAAGTGTTAATGAAGTTAAGAGAGTCGCCATTGATGTTGCAGAATCGTGTTTGGATCGCAGGAAAAATTACAGAAAAATGAAAGAGAAAATTGTGGGAAAGGAGGGGTTTTTTTATTTTTTATTTTTTTTAAAATACGTGTTCCGAACCGGACCATATCAGACCAGACCTAAATTTCTGGTTGCTTCGGTTCGGTTGGGGACCGGAGTCAGAATCATTGTACTGATTCTATTGAATATTGGTATCACCGTCAATATGGATGGATTTGTATACGTGGCATTTTGGATAAGGGTGACAATTCTATACAATTTTTTTTTAAAAAAAATTTAATACATTTTGGGTTAGAGAATTATCGACACCAATGAAATTAAATCATACAAGTACGATCTAAATAACTACTCTTAATAATGGAAAATGAGAACTATTGGAACCAAACGGTCTGAACAACTACTCCTAGTAATGGAAGAGGTCTACCAATATAATTATATTTTTATAAATAATAATAAAAATACATATTTATATACACTACATCAATCACTATCTAATTTTTTTATTTATTAATTTTTAAATATAAGTGTGTCATGAGTCATTAATACAAAATACGTGATCTGAATTATAAATATCTATTCATTTAATTAGATATAATAATATAATACGAATAAATAAGACTTGAACTCTCAACCATAAACGTGTAAAAGGAAGATTGCTTGGTCTTTATTGGATTCGGTGTATTATAATTTTTATTTTTGACTCGAATTCAGAACTTTAACTTTATTAAGCCTTGTATTACAGTTCTTTCTAACCCATTATAATTCATTTAACACATATATTAAGCTAGTTCATATTACTGCATTACTCGCATATATTTTCGTAATTAATACATCATATATTATTTAAATAAAAAAATAGTGATAAAATTTTGTACAAGATAGAACTATTATATTACTAAAGAGGCCTTGAACAAGCTTTAGAAGCTGGGTTTCCAGGCCTGCTGTAGAGTCGGATTCGTTAACTCTTATCAAGACTATTAACTCCCATAAATTTAAGTATACGTAATTTTATAGATTAACCAATTTTTTTTATTTTTTATTTTGACAAATTACTTATGTTATTAATGACTCGAAACTGAGATATTATTAGGCTGAAGGAATACTTTTACCACTTAATCACGTTGGAAAGTGGTTTGATTAACCAATTTTTAAACCCGTATTTTAGTTGATCAAAAATTTAATGGATGGTGTTTGAATTTTCTCTACTTGCAAAACCATAAATTTATGGATATTGTTGAGAAGTGGGACCCGCCTATTTGCTAGTTGGACTAGGACTTTTGTCCAGTGGATGTCTGGACTGGTTTGTGAAATGGGCTTGGCCCGACATCTTCACATCTTGTGTCATTCTCATAGGGCCTATTTGTTACCTATGACTGAACTGAATTGAACTATTTTCAGTCCAGTTCTATGTTTGATGAGTATATGAGATTAGATTTTTTCAATCTCATGCACCATTTTTATTCAGCCCAAGCAGGACTATTGAGTCCATATGGAATCATGGGACAAATTTGTCCCATGTTTTTTTTACTTTTTAAAAAATATTAAATTTATATAAAAATTAAATATTTAATATATATTATTAAAATAATATTATTTATTTTATTAAAAAATTAATTTTTTAATCAAATTTAATTTAAATCTTTAAATAATTTTATTTTTTAAAAAAATTAATATAAATAAGGGTGAATTGCACTCAAGTACCCTGACTTTTATCATAATTGCACGCTTAATACCAGTTTTGTCATAATTGCACTCTAGTACCCGGTAATCCGTTGACCACCGTTAGGGTAACGGTTGACCAAACGGATTCGGGCAAAATGACGAGAATGCCCCTCAAAGCAAAAAAAAAAATTGAAAATCAGATCTTCGAACCCAGATGAACTGGGTTCGCGATCGAACCCAGCTGGGTTCGATCGCGAACCCAGCAACTGGGTTCGATCGCGAACCCAGCAACTGGGTTCGTGGTCGAACCCAGATCTGGGTTCGACCACGAACCCAGAAATCAACAATCCAAATCAACAAAAAAAAAAAATTTTGAAAAAATTTTCGAAGAACACGAACCCAGAAATCTGGGTTCGTGTTCTTCGTGGTCGAACCTAGATTTCTGAGTTCGTGGTCGAACCTAGATTTCTGGGTTCGACCGCGAACCCAGAAGCTGGGTTCGAACGCGAACCCAGAAATCTGGGTTCGTGCTCGAAGAACACGAACCCAGATTTCTGGGTTCGTGTTCTTCGAAAATGTTTTCAAAATTTTTTATTTTTTTTTGTTGATTTAGTTTTTTAAAAAATATTTTTTAAAATTAATTAAATATGACGTGGCATGTTCTTATTGGTTGGATGATTTTTTAAATTTTTTAAAAATAAATTTAAATGTAAAAGACCATTTTACCCCTGAATCCGTTTGGTCAACCGTTACCCTAACGGTGGTCAACGGATTACAAGGTACTAGAGTGCAATTATGGCAAAACTGACATTAAGCGTGTAATTATGATAAAAGTCAGGGTACTTGAGTGCAATTCACCCTATAAATAATTTTATACTTATCAATTTCACACCATATAAATATAAGGTATAATTATATTTTATTCAGTTTTATATTACATTAAATAAAATACAGATTTTTATATTCCGATACTTTTATATTGTTTTAACTTTTTTTTATAATTTTAATATGTAATTAATTACTATAATATATTTTATTTATAATTAATTTTAAAATATTTAATATAAATTTATTTAATTTTTAAAATTTTATATTTATTTGAAATAATTTTAATTTGATTACATAATATTTAAAAAATAATTTCATTTTATTTGAAAATAATTTAATCCAATATGATTTTATCCAATCTCATTCTATACCAAATAAGGAACAATACTGTTTTTAATTTAATCTATACTTCACCAAACACATCACAATACTAATTGGTTCAATCCAATTCTATCATATCCTATAAAAATAGTCTAATCCAATTCCGCACACCAAACGCACTCATAGAGCTCTACATTTTTTTTATATATATATATATATATATAAAATTTGACACTTTACGAGTCAGAGTACTATGAAACCTATTGATATTAAATTTCTATTAGTAAGGTCTGAACATCTACTTTTATAGTAGAAGAGTCTACTTTCAATACGGGAAACCTTCTACTCCCAACTCGGAAGAAGTCTACCCATACTAATTACGCTTTTATACACAATAATAAAATAATATATATATTATGAATAGAACCTTAATAGTTTGAAGGAACTTGTACGGCTCTACTACCAAGACAAACAACCGTTGGTTAAAGCCCTACAACTTTGATGCGACAATCATCGTATTCATGCATGTCAAACTTTTAATATTTTAGTTTATTAATTCTCTTATAAGATGGTTTTAATTAAATTTAAATATAATATTCTATCAGTTATTTTTTTAATAAAAAAATTAACAAAAATTTTTGAAAAGTAAAATATCTACAAGCAGAAATTTAAAATATATTAGTAATCAAATTCTATTTTTGAAGATTAATAAAACTTATCACCTTATTGGTATATTTGTATATGAATACAGCCATACAGGAGCGGATGAGGATCCTTTGGAGGCCGGGACCCTGGCCCAAAGTTTTTTTTTGAAAAAAAATTATGTATTTTAATTAAATAAAAAATATGTTAAACATTATTTTTTTAATATTTTTATATCCTAACTTTGATAGGTAATTATATCCTGAATATGTTTTGGCTAATGATGGTGACCGACGATTCTAAATCGGAATTGGAAAATAGGGTTTCAGTTTCTGTTCAGAATTGGGACCATCTAGTTCCAATTTCTTTAAAAAAAAAAAAAAAGAACCGGAACTGCCGGTTTGTCGATTTCTATTCGGTTTCGATTCCTTTTATTTTTAAAAAATAATTGTTGGCCCAAAAAAAAACATTCCACCGGTTCCCAAAACTGGTTTGAAACCGTCAGTTCTGGGAACCAGAACTTTTTAGCCAAGGTTTCGGTTCCTCCCTTTAGGGAACCGGAACTGCCGGTTCTAGAAGTGGCGGTTCTAAAACCGTAACCAACCCTAGTTTTGGCCCTCCAAACTTCGATTCTCTTATTCCGTTCTTGTATGTATATGCTATTATTTTCTACTAATGATACTACTTTACCATTTGATGAGTCTTGATGTTAAGAGTTCATTATAATGTTAAATTATTGGATCAATGCCATCAATATCCTCTATTTTTTGACACATTTTTTTTCTTCTTTTTTAAATTGTTGGAGTTCATTGAGTGAGAATGCTTATGTTATATACAATTAGTAAAAGAGTAATATTGGAGAATTCCAACTTACAATTTGATATTTTTATCAACTTGTTGCATACTAGTTGAATGAAACTATCACATTACAAATTGAGATATATACCTAAATTCATTAAATTATCGTTAATACTAGTAGAGAATACCACTTTTAAGAGTTAATATTAGTCATTCAAAATAAATGTATCTAATGATTTATAAATGGTGATAGAATTTGTATAGAAAAAAAAGGAGTTCGGATCCTATTCTAATCAAACTTTTTGCTAATCTTTCCCTAATATAGTGACACATAATTATATATCAAGTAAATAGTTCATTTTAATTCAAGTACTCTTAAAAATAACACAGCAAAAAGCTAAACATGGAGGAGATGATCCAAAGAGACACACTAATACTACTTGTAAGAATTAATATTAGTCCATTCAAAGTAAATGCATCTAATGATTTATAAACTGTAATATGATCGAACTTTTCGTTGATCTTTTTCTAATATAATGACACTTGAGCATATCAAGCAAACATTTCTTTTAAATTCAATTACTCTTAAAAACAATCGGGCAAAAAGTCAGACACGGAGAGGATCCAAAGAGACTCTTTCATCTAAACACTTTATGAAGAAGTAACACTATACATATCCTAAAACAAGTTTCAATTCATTTAGGGTCCGTTGGGCCGGACTTTTGAAAACTTACTTTTAGCTTTTTGAACTCAAAAAATCTTTTTAGAAGTGTTTGGATGTTTTAAGAGAAGAGTTTTTAAGTTTTAAAAATTCTTTCAAGCAAAATAAACGTATATGGGCCTGTTTGACAGGGCTTTTAAAAGTTTGTTTTTGACTTTTTGAGTCCAAAAGCGCTTTTAGAAGTATTTAAATGTTCCCATAGAAGAGCTTTCCAGACAAAGCTAAAGGGCCTATTTGGCAAGACTTTTTGAAGCCTGTTTTTGACTTTTTGAGCCCAAAAGCCCTTTTGGAAATGTTTGGATATTCTCATAGAAGAGTTTTTAAACTTTAAAAACTTTTTCAGGCAAAGCCAAAATATATGGCTTTTGCAGTAAGAGCTTCCAAAAAGTTAAAAGCTCAAAATAAAAGTCCTGTCAAATAGGGTCAAAATATATAACTTTTACAGAAAGAGCTTCCAAAAAATTAAAAACTCAAGGTGCGTTTGGTACACGGGATTTGATTGAATTATTTTTATGGGATTGGACTGGATTTGACTAAATCAGTACTGTGATGTGTTTGGTACAGTCTGGACTAAAAATAGTATTGTCTTTGTTTGGTATATGATGGGATGAGATAAAATCAGAATAAATTTATTAAATTAATTTTCACATAAATAAAATTATTTTGAAGTAAATTACATTCATTTTAACTTAAATAAAAAATAAGATTAATTTTAAATTAAATAAAAAATATATTTAAATTAAATTTAATTAAAAATGTATATTTTTTTTTAATAAACAAAATAGTTAAATTATTTTTAAAATAAATAAAATCATTTTAAATTAATTTTAAATAAAATAAAAATATTAAATTAAATTAAATTTACTTAAAAATATTTTTAAATAAAATTAAATATTATTTTAAAAATATTAAATGAGATATTTAATTTATTTTTTAAAAATAAATAAAATTATTTAACATTAATTTAAATAAAATGAAATTAATTTTTATTTATATTAAATATTATATTATATTAAAAAAAAAAGAAAAAAGGTGGGACTAAATTGATGAGACTAAATAATCTCATCAATTTGGTAGGATTATTTAGTCCCACCGATATAAAATTAGGTGGAACTATTAATATTGAATATATTCGATCCTAACATATTCTAAATATAAAATTAGTAGTAAATAATTCAGTCCAACTCTTAATTTTATGTACCAAATATGACCTCATAATAAAAGCCCTACCAGCATTATTCGTTGACGATCGATGTATAATATAATAAACTACGAGTTAGTGGTATCAACGTCGTTAAATCAGATACCACGTCACTTCGAACTGAGAATATAAAAATCATTTTAGATGTAAAAAGGATTACACTTGTTGAAAAAAAAATAACGACAAGCTAATGAAAGTTTGACACCCCTAATTTGGGCAAAAGGAAACCGATGCGAAAGAGTGCACGTTATGATGCCATTTCATCCTCTTTTTATCATCATCATCATCACAAAACTCCTTTTAAGGTTATTTTAGTAATTGACAAGGACCCACTGACTTTGACCTCATCCAATCAGATAACGACAACCTGTTGGACTCCTACTGAATCACACAGCGAGTACAACACAGTTCCATACTCCTCCGCGAGTGTCACAGACTCACAAGTCACAGCCACCCCCGTGACAAACTTCAAAACCACAAACGAAGAAGCCACCCCTAATATGAATCCACGTGGAGGAATTCTGTCCATGAGATTAAAACTATCACAAAATATCTAACAAGAAACTAATATTAAAATCTCTTCGAAAAAAGTGGGTCCCTTTCCAGCCCACCCGCAAAATATCACAAAAGATTTTTTTGTTGACTCTCGTTAAAAAAAGGAAAAATAGTAAATTAGTCCCTTTATTTTCAAGTATTCTATAACTTTTTGGCTTTTATGATTCTATATTTTTTATAGCCACTAAATTAGTATATTAAACCTACGGTTATTATTCAACCTTAATAGTTATAGATGTGATATTTTACTTTCGTCACTCATAAAAATATATTAACTTTTATTTTTTAGTGAAAAAAATTTTAAATAAGAAAAATTATTCTAATCTAGAATCAAGGCATGTTACAAACTTTAATGAAGACTTACAATAATACTTACAGATTATTTATTAGGAAAAACTGCCGACGAGACTCAAATCTTAATTCTTGTTAAAGTGTTAATGAATATCATTAGTAAAATATATTAACTTTAATTGTTCAAAATTTATATTAAATATAAATCTAAATAAATGACCATTTAATTGTAAAAGAGAATAAATTGGTCATTCGTATTTTTAAAATAAAAAATTAAGAACCTTTAAATTGTTATAAATTATATAATTATATTAATGTAGGTATTTAAAAAGTAATAGTACCTTTCTTTAACCAGAAATTTTTTTTGAACAATTTTATTTTATACATTTTGTAACATTATAAACTCTCTTAATATATGAACTAATAACACGCGTTAATATTAATTATTCTAAACAGACGTAGGACGGCAGGAGTATAAAACTGAAAAAGTATAAAATGCTTAAAATGACGTTAGATTAAAATAGAGGGAGTATATAGAAATTGTCGCTTTAAAATTGGAAAGAGAAGCAAGAGAGCCACACAAGACAGGTCAGGTCAGGAGAAGAGATTCTAAAGAAGAAGAGAGAGCCTCCCAATGAGCGCTTGCCTTTTGATCTGTCTGATAATCTGCTGACTTGGCAAGTGTAGGCCACAGAAAAAAATTGGGGTCTCAAGATATTTTTTTGGCTGAGTTTCCACTTGTAGATTTCAGATATTTCTGTTTTTATATATATTTTTATCTCTCTAGTCTCTCTAGATATTACTAGATGATGTGCAAAAAGTGTTAACGCAGAGAAAGAGTCATAAGCAGATAAAGAGAGAGAATGGGAGAGGTGGTGTTGAGCAGTGAAGAAATGGAGGTAACAACTACATCAACAGAGAGTAAAAAAGATGGGTTGGTGAAGTGGGAGAGGTTCTTGCCAAAAATGGCTTTGAGGGTTTTGCTTGTTGAGGCTGATGATTGTACCAGACAAATTGTATCTGCTCTTCTTAGGAAATCCAGTTACACAGGTCTGTTTCTTCTTCTTGATCTTTATGTTTCTGTGTTTTTGATCTTTTAATTGTTCTTGAATTGATGTTTTATAAATATTGGTTCTTGTAAAGCTTGTAGCTTTCTCGAGAATTTGGGTTGGTTCATTGATTGAATTTTGTTTTGTGTGTGTGTGTGTGTATTCCTTTTAAAGGGTTGTTGTGTTGTTTTAGTGACAGCAAGCTTTGAGCATCAAGTTTTGGTCTTGCTTATGTGTTCTTGGCTTAGTTGCTGGTTTTTTTGGTTTCCTATTGTAATCTTGTTTTAATTGCAAAGAGAACAAAAAAAAAAAATCTCTAATTGGATTGGTTAAAGTTTATCTGTTTTCTCTGTTTCGCGATTAAGTGCCAAGTATTTATATTTTTTTTTGGCTAAAACATGGAGAATTACACACAGACAAAAACAAGACAAAATAATTTAGAAAAAATATGGAATTTATAAAGGGAAAAAAAATCGTAATTGTTCTGTTAATAGCTCCTAAACCACTTCTGTGATGTTTGCTGTCTGTCTCTTAATTAATCAAATGAATGTTTGCTGTTGATTACAACTGGAGCTACTGGCACAAGAACTCTACATAAGTAAAAGAATATAACAACTTGCTTCAAATATTATGCTAAATCTGATCCTGTCATATTCAGGATGTTGATTTTGTATTTATGAATATCAAATTGTCTATTGGGGTTCTATTAGTGACAAATAGCTGATGCACAGTCTTTACACGATTTGAACTTTGATGTATGTACAGTAATGAACCCTTAAAGTTTTCATGTTGATCTTTGAATCTAAGATGTGTAGATATGTTATGATGTGAACTGACGAGGGTTTGTTTCATGTTTTGAGCAGTTAACGCTGTTTCAGATGGCTTGAAGGCCTGGGAGATACTGAAGGGAAGACCAGAAAACATAGATATCATATTGACGGAAGTGGATTTACCATCAGTATCTGGATTTGCGCTTCTGACGCTGATTATGGAGCATGAAATTTGCAAAAACATCCCTGTTATAAGTATGATAAGGAGAATATAACTTTTGAAAAAAATTACTAATTAATTTTCTAATATTACAAAAGACATAATATGAACTTCAAGTTTGACTTTAATCTTTGTGATTATGCAGTGATGTCCTCACAGGATTCAGTTAGCACTGTATATAGCTGCATGTTGAGAGGTGCTGCTGATTATCTCGTCAAGCCTGTAAGGAGAAATGAGCTGAGAAATCTATGGCAGCATGTATGGAGAAGACAATCTGTATGCCTGCTTCTTAGATCTCTCTCTTTAACCTTTTAGCACTTATTAGTAACTTGTGACCTATTTTCTAATTGAGTCTTGATTTATTTGTAATGTTCCATCAGACAACCATTGGCGGAAACATTGCCCAAGATGAGAGCGTTGGACAGAAAAAGATTGACGCTTCTTCTGAAAATGATGCTGCTGCAAGCAATCATTCGAGTGGTTACATGGCTTGTGTCCAGAGAGATGAAGAGTGCAACGAGAAAGGGAGTGATTCTCTGGTTAGTGTTTCTCATTTGATACATCAGGAAGCAAATGCATTAGTTGGTACCTAGATTAGTACAACAATCCAATAAAAAATATAGGCCTTGTTCAATGAGCTTTCTTGGGTACAAGAGTGTTGATATGTGGTGGCATGCAACCAAAGAATAGAACCTGTTTAGGCATTTCTTTTATGCTGTGTGCCGGGGATCTATGGTTTTCGATGGAAGTGAAATCACTTCTTATCTTTCATGGAAGAATTTCGATTAGAGGTGTAAAAGCTGGATATCATCCAGCATATTCCCCTAATGGATTCAGAAAAAAATAAAGACTTATTTTTGGTGCTAAGTTAATATGTTTTAATAATGAGTTCATCTCATGTGCATCTTGCACGCTTGCATGCCCAGAGTGAGGGTTCCTCAATGACACTTCGGGCATGCTTAATATATGTAGTACCGAGGTCTTGTTTATACTTTTATTTATAAGGCCTCTCATGGTTGCAAGCATTTGCTTCCGCTTTAGGTTGTCTTCATGAAGTTTCATAGACTGAATGTTTGCTGTCTCTTGCAGAGCTCTTGTACAAAACCGGACTTCGAAGTTGAGAGTGCACACATGGAAGATACGCAGGACTTATCAATGCAGTTAAGGGGCAAATGCTTACCAGATGATGGAAAGATGCAGAAGCAAAAATCATGTTTCAATTACGGCCAAAATTCGCTTGTGCATGAGAGTGAAGCTGGAGGTAAAATATTTGTGCAGTTCCAATCTGGCTTCATACTTTCTGTTGATTTCAGTAAGGAAGCACCTAACATTTTGGCATTGTGTTGGTTAAATTAGGATCAGGAGTGGCTGTCGGCGAGGATGCTAACAGAGAACGAGCCTATTTGGGCAAGGATGTTGAACCCGAGAGTCAAAGGAAGGATCTTATTCTCACCAGTGAGGCCAGTGATGTCCATGTCAATTCTTCCCGAGAAGTCATTGACTTCATGGGAGCTTTGAACAATCTCAAGCCTTCTTCATACAATTGCAGTAGCAAGTTTGATTCTTCTTCACAATTGGACCTTTCCTTGAGAAGATCTCATCATAGTGGCTTTGAGAATCAACTTACTGAACAAAAATTTACCCTCAAGCATTCTAATGCCTCAGCCTTTACACGGTGAGTTTCTGTATGTGGTTTTTGTTCTGATCAATATTATGGCTGGTTATTAAATTTGTGTGAAATTAAGTTGATTTGATGGCTCAGTGGTTGTACATTGGACAAATACCTTCACTTGAATTTCTATTTTCTCATCCTTTTAATGATTCTTCAGGTATACCAACAGGCCATTGCAGCCTCTGCATTCAGCTTTGACTAGTGGTTGCAATCAGCAGAAAGCATTTGATGCTGAGAAGAATTTGTCCAATATTGTTACCACTTGTAAATCTGATAATCCTATTGCCATGCTAAGTACCCAAAGAAGTATCAATTCTCCAGCTACTGGCCAATCTAAACTATCTGAATTTGAAACTTCACGTCCTCAACATAGAGTATGCTCTGTCCAAGTTCCGGTCGAAGGTACGAGGCTCAATAATGTATGCACTGGCTATGGTTCTGTACTCCCTCATATATTCGGTGCACAATCGGGTCTATCGCCGATTCCAAGTCCAAGTTCAGCCAATCAGCAGGAACCTACCTTTCGAGTGAATCCAATGTATTGCTCCAATGTTGAAAATGGTAATTGCGCGCAATCCTTTGATAAAAATGCAATCAATTCCACCAACCAAACTGTACACAGGTTGGATTCTCTTGATGATCGGGGACATATTTCTCCTGCCACGGATCAGAGTGCAAGTAGCAGTTTCTGTAATGGTGCTATAAGTCGTTTTAACAGCACGGGTTATGGAAGCACTTGTGGAAGCAACAGTAATGTTGATCAGGGTGCTGTTGTCAGGGCTGCTGCTGAGAGCATAAATGAAGAAGGTTTAATACATTCTAGTGGGAACTCGCATCGATCAATCCAAAGAGAAGTGGCTTTAAATAAGTTCCGCTTGAAGCGGAAGGATAGATGCTATGAGAAGAAGGTATATAACTAAGTCTCAACATTGATGTTATTTTAATATAACTGTCATTGTGATTGGTAAGTACAAAACTCTGTTATGATACCTAAGTCTGGGAAATTAGTAGTGGCACTACTGTTCGGTTGCGCAGGACAAAGAAAAAATGTTTAAAGATTTCATTTCATTAATCTAGCCAGTAGCCACATACACAGAATGTTTTACAATTTCTGCAAATTTTGGTTCACAGGTTCGGTATGAGAGCAGGAAAAAACTTGCAGAACAGCGCCCCAGAGTGAAAGGACAATTTGTTCGTCATGTGCAAACTGATCCTGCACATGCAGATGGTGGTTTCACTTAATGGTTAGCTGATTCTATTATGACTTAGATTAGATCTTCAATAGATCTTTAAAATGATCAATGCTGACATCACGTCCATATTCGTTACATCCATGGATTATTGTTAATGGAGGTTACGTTGTAGTTACTGTAAAATTAGCAATGTAATATATATATCAAGCATTCTTTTGTACCTTTTGCAGTGAGGCTTAATGTAACAATTTTGCTTTAGTTGTTGATATGTAGTACTGTTCATTCAAAAGCTTCTGTCAGCTAATACACTATACAAACTGAACCCACTGTAAACTTGTTTTGTCATCATCAACCAGAATAGTATGAAATTGATCTTTGTCTAGGTTTTTATAAGATAGCTGTATCTATTGAGATTGGCAAGCATGAGCTTGGATACAGGTGTACATTTTTATTTGTGAAAATGTAACATCTTGCATCTGAGGGTACTCCAAATGCTGTACTATCATTACTACAAACTTTTCTATATTGAAACAGAATGAGCATTGTACTGTTTGTCTTTGTTCCATCTAGCAAATGGTCCATTGAAACCTCATGAATCAGTGAACTAATCAAGAGTCCATTGAACTTTCACATTAGACGGTAAGATTTGTATGTCCTCCAGTCCTGGTGTACATATGTTGGTTTAGGAGAACCAGGTGTGGTTGTGGAATTGTCACTCTGTCAAACAGGATCCCAGTGGGGGGGCTGCAGAAACTCATAAGCCTGGTACAAAATGGCCTTGTACAGAGTTTGGGTTTTGCTAGAAGGCCTCTTTAACTTCTTTTATGTGCTTCTATATTTACTTACTCTACTTTTGACTAGCCTAGATAGCAGCCAAATCTGGGCCTTAGGCTCGAGCCAGATCACGTGGTATCAGAGCCTGATTAGGATTGGATTCTACGTCTAACCCATTTGACACCTCGACTCAAATATACTACTAAGAAAATTTTTCTTATCAGAATCAAATCTACTGTTGTTTCCATAATTTGGGCAGTTACCTTGTTAGTCACTGTCAATGTTTTCATCGTCCCTTTTTCTTGCATCTTTCAAAGTGTTGAAATTGACTGTTGATCTAAGAATTTTCCTCCAGCCAAACAAGAGACACCAAAGTTTTTAGAAAACTGTGTATGACAGATTAGTCAGGGCACTTTCTACTATTTTCTTTTGGGTAGACAAAAGGCTCTGGCAAGACTAACTAAAGAATGTGATATTATACTAAAAATTTCAATAGATTCTGTGTTGTATTGTCACAGATGCTGTGTGTAGAAAAATCCAGTGGCTTGAAAACAATACAGTTCACTAGGTACTGCCCCTCATAGCCTCACATCTATCCAATTGAATATCTTCACACTCTTCCATAAATGTATGCATTGTTGTGGTCCAACAACAATTCAAATGTGTATGCTGTGTATGCTTGCTTTCCTCTCACTCATTAAACTGTCAATACTAGTTTAATTTGGGATTAGGGAGTACTTAGTATGGCAGCAAAGCCGATTTGAGGAGAAAGTTTTCGGATTCGAATCCCTCATGCCTGTTTGAGTTTAGTAATTACATATGACAAGTATCTGATTAAGCGGATGTTGTTTTGTTTGGCCCCTCACGAGGTTGCAAGGAGTTGAGGGGAGAATTTTTACATCTCACATCGTTAGCGAGTGAAATCTGTAACTTAGTTCAATTATATTCTACACTAAACAAGGAACAATATTATTTTTAGTTATATTCATATTACATAAAATACATTACAGTATTAATTAGTCTTATCCATTACAATAGTCCATCCAATCCCGCACACTAAATGCACCATCACAGGCCTAATGTTTGGTCCCAACGCAAAAAAAAAAAAGAAAAAGTAAAAAAGAAGCAAATTATAGCAAGTAATAAAGAAGAGCAGATGAGAAATAATTAAGTTGCATTCATGGGGTCATTTAGCTTTCTCTTTATGGAAAACCTCCATAACTTAAAAGGGTTGCAAAAGCAAACCCATTAAAAAGCTTTTCTCCTGTTTTCAAACCTCTCTATTTTTCACATAATATTCTTTTTAAGATCCTACTTACGACAAAAATTTAAACACGACAGTCTCACCATAAAATCGTAATTCAGAAACCAACATATAAGGTTATTGCAGGTATTAAACCGATTAATCAAAATAGTATCTCGTAAGTGTCGTTTTTTGAGTGGCGGTCCCATTACTAGTCCCTCCCACTCAAAATTTTTCTCCCTTATTAAAATGGTCTCAATAGCTTTATCAAAGAAACAAAACTGATCATCAACAACATCTTAATCAAATACTGATGGCACTCGTCCAATGGTGAAGACTGAAGACCCCACCACTAAGTTTTGGAAAAATTGTTTGAACATGTGATTCACTTCATGAAATCAAAACATCTACCTTTTCTTAACCTAAAAGTAACGGCTAGATAAGACACATTAATCTCAAGAACTCATGAAGGATGATGATTCCTGGAGGTTTCCAAAAAGCTGGTTTATAAGATTCTTCATGTCTTCTTTTCTCTGCTTTAGAAAGTACTTTTACATTAAAAAAAAAATTAATAGGCACCCACACCACAAGCTCAAAACTCTCCTATATTTGTATCGTTTTCAACGTAATCAAGTTGCGTGCATTATATTAACAGAGAGATGTATATGGAGATGATGGCAATTGCCACTAGTAAGAAGTGATTCAATAATTCTAAAAGTGCTTTTCTATCTTTTGATTCTGAGTGAGAAAGATATACCCGTATCCATCCTACCCTATCAATCATCATGGTTGATATCAAACATATCTTCTGTGTTAAAAAAAAAAAAGCACAATTATTATACAAAAAATAAAGAGTACCCTAAAGCCTGTTGCATGCATGGTTCTATGACCATGAGAGAAAATGCATGCATATTCATGAGTACTACTTTTGCGGTTACAGCTGGTAATCACCAATAACACCTGCTTGCACGTAATGCATAATTTTTATTGATATTGCGATGGTGTAATGTCCCACGTATCTTGAACTAATTCATCTCTTCGGTTTCGTTAAAAATATGTCATTTACACTGGGGCGAGGGAATTCATAAAGAAATTCCTTATGACCTATCCATGCATGTGAGGGTTCGAACAAGTGACATTTAGAGAGTATTTTCAATACAGATTACTTAATCGATTTTGATATCATATTAAGTAATCGTTAGACTTATAAATTTAAATTTAAATCGGACTTCTTTGTCACGCTGATCAAACTTAGATAAAAATACATATGTAATACATATTTAAATACAAATATGATATAATATTTATACATGGGATTTAAAACTAGAATTTCTTAGTTTAGTATCATATTAATTAAATAACTACTTAATTACAAAAAGATCGAGCTTGTCACAACTTGAATAATGATCAAACTTAAAACTTTTTTTTTTTTTAAAAAAAAAGGTCAAAAAACAAATGCTTTTTTAGAACTTTAAATTGCTTAAATATCAGAGAGAGAAATGTTCTAAAAGTAATCTACTTGTTTTTCTGTGAACAAATGATTAATTAGTAAATTGCTTTGTTTAAAGTCTAACAGAAAACATGGAAAAAGAAAACATGAGATTTTTATATATACTAAATCAAGCTCTTCTTAGAATTCTTTTATTGTCAAGCTACTTGTACAACTATACACTTTAGAACAATTGAATATTCAAATTATTCAAGCACCAAACATGCTTTTCAATTATTATTATTATTTTCTTTTAAAGGGTACTAATTATAAAAACTAGTAATAATCCTACCATATTAAAATGAATCAATATATATACGGTTCTAATATCTATTTTATAAAGGAGCGACGTGTACTTATATTTAAACTATTATCAATTAATTATTATATTACTTTTTGTTAAATTTTTCTATTACGTTAAAGTTAAAAATAATTTAGGATTTAAAAAGAAGAGAAACGTGTAAAAGCCACCAAATAAAAATTTAACAACAATTGAAGTGTAATGATTTCATGTCTCTTTAGTAGTGTAAAATTCATGTAACTTTTGACAAATAAAAAAAAACAATTAAAGAAGAAAAAGGATGGTTTATAAGTTCACTATCAACTCCTACTTTAATTTGCTCATCATTGTTGTGTGCTGTACATTACCGTAAAGTGATCCAATGGTTGATATGAAATCTTCCAAACATAGCATATCATATTCACATCACAACAACTTAATTTAAAATTATTATTATAAACCGTTAAAAAAAAATTAACCTATAGTATTTAAAAAATAGATTAATAATATTTAACATATTAACATATTTTATTATACGTCTAAAAATAAAAAATTTGGATAAGGGAGGAAAAAAAGATTTTACTTGAGAACTCGTGTATGTATTAGACCCTTTATATCTATTTTAAAATAGAAATAAATATTCGAATAATTTAATTCGATAGGTCTCGAGAGTACTCCGTACCCTATAAAATTTTATAAGATAATTTATAAATTCAAGAAATACATGATTAGAAAGTATAAATCTACCACCAGCTACCAGTCAAAACTGAAAAGCATGAGGAGAAAATACAAAATAATTGCTTCGTTTTTTTTTTTCTCCTTTATAAAACCGCTCACCACTCTCCTTGCTTAGCCTTGTAAACTTCCCTCTCTTCTCTCTTCCTCTCTGCTCTATTCTCTCTCTCTCTCTCTCTGTTTTTTTCTCTCCTGCAAATGTCTCAAGTCTTCTCCAAGTCTCCAAAACACTGTGGCGAGAAGCAAAAGCTGACCATTGACAAGCCTTACAAGAAGCTCTTCTGTGCTCTCTCTGCTTGCTTCACTACAGTCCTCTCAGCCATCCTCCTAATCTGGCTCATCCTCCACCCTTCAAAACCCCAGTTCTCTCTCAGAGAAGCTGACATCTACCAACTCAACCTCTCCACCTCTCACCTCCTCAACTCCTCAATCCAGCTCACATTACTCTCCAAGAACCCCAACCAAAAAGTCGGCATCTACTACGACGAGTTACAGGTCTATGCTGCTTATAAGGGGCAGCAAATCACTGTTGACTCCTATCTACCACCTTTTTACCAAGACCACCAGGACACCAACCTGTTGACTGCTTCTCTGGTGGGAACAGGCCTGCCGGTGGCGGCTTCCTTTGGATATGAAGTGGGCCGTGATCAAGCCGCCGGGAAGCTTGTTTTGAACCTGAAGATGAACGGGAAGCTGAGGTGGAAGGTTGGGACTTGGGTTTCTGGCAAGTACAGGTTTAATGTAAACTGTGTTGCTGTCATGGATTTTGGACCAACTCTTCCAACTGGTCCTCTCAGTACAAAGCAAGGAACACAGTGTTCTACTAGTGTTTGAATAATCAAATATCTACTAACATATATATTTATATGATAAGCAGCAGCAGCTCTATAAGACTATATATATATAGCATATATAGTTCTTTCTGTTCATGCATGCTTGGTATTGTTGAATGTTTTTTTATTATCAGATTGGTGTAGTACTGCTGTTTTTTTACAGGTTTTTGCTGCTTCAATTTCTTGTGTTTGTAATTTGTAAAGATTGAAAATATTGAGAAATTTTGTAAGTTATAATGATAATGATGATTAAAGCTTTGTTTTGATTGTTGATTTGTTGTTGATGCTATTGCAATTTAATTTTTTTTTTTTATATATATTTTTTTGTGTGGATTTGACTGATGATTTGATATAAGATTCTTCACATCCACTATTTAGACAATCCAAGCTTGTTTGGGTTAGCTCTATGATTTACTAGTTAGTGCAGACACACCTTCGCTACCTATTTGGGATGTGACAGGTTTTCTTTAAATGACATGGATGGAGAATGGAAAGGATGATTTTTAGAACTTTTTTTTTTAGTGGGAAGAATTGTGAGTGGAAGGATGAGGAGGGATTGTTTCTTCTTTGTGTATGGCTTTGTGAATTGCTCATGTGCCTTTGGCTACCTCTATGAGATAGCTAGGTGTCTACAATGCCGGAACGTAAAATTTGTCACTGTGATATGATCAAAGTGGGAAAATATATATATAAAATGAGAGTCTGAACGAGGAAAAAATAAATGAAAAACATAAGAATTTTTTCATGTCAATCCTAGCTAGCTTTTCGTTACTTTTAAAATTTTAATAATTTAAGAGATAATACATATAATAATAATGGAAGTCTAGCGTAGTTAGTCCCCTTTTGTATATTTTTCTATCTGAGGGGGGACCCTATTTTACCACTAAGTTTCTTGATTGAATCTTTTCTCTTGCTTCTTTTTATTTTCTTTGGTTGTTTGTTAGGCTACTTTTTCTTTTCTTTTGCTTTGTTTTTGTTCAATGATTTGAAACTTAGTATCCAAGAGATGGAAATGGAGGATATACTTAGTAGAAATTAATGCATATTCAAAGAAAATAAGTGATGATACTTGTTGTGTTGTCTCTCTAAAAGATGAAAATACAATTATTCCATCATATAATATATACTATTTCATTCAAAGGTTTGAATCTTCATGGTTACTTTAACTTGGAACATGACAAAGATCTCAAAATGGTTTCTGATTGGTTTTACGAATCTCCAATTGAGATTTTTGATATTGTTTTTGAGAAATTAATGGCAATTTTAGTATGAGTTTTTAAAAATTAATCAGTCCGGGTTCGTCTTTATTGACAAATTAGAAGAGATTTTGTTTTTAGTATATTCCCCGTCGTCCCATTCAATGCACAAATACAAATTAAACTAAGAATTATAAGAAATATATAATTTTCAAAATATTACCAACGAAAGATTTTTGTTGATATATGTTATAAAAATACATAAATATTAGTAATATTAATATTGTCACGTGAAATCTATAATTATAAATAAATTTATGAGTGTAAAGTAGATTATTATATAATTTATTGAAGGAATATAATTTTTTTTTTTCATCTAACTTTTGTCAGATAGAATCTTTCTTTATAAATGCGTAAATTAAGGTAAAAGATTGACCAACTATTAATAAAAGTTAAAAGAAAAAGAAAAAAAATTGCCTCTTCAATGTAAAAGGTGATTACCAAAAAGAAATGTAAAATGTGACTTTATTTTTTATTTTTCACTTTCATTTTGTGTGTACTTTTAAGTATTACGTTTGGTTGCGTAGAATTTTTAAACGATTAAAAAAATCGTTTTATGTCTATTAGGAAAAATTTAAATTTTAAACTTTTTTAATTATATATTTTTAAAATTTTAAAATTATTAAAATATTTAATATAATTCTATTATAGTATTATATATATTATTCTTATTATTATGAGTATGATATTTTTGTGCTTTTTTCATGTGTTAAAAAGTCTTGAACTAACCATTCAGTTGACGCAGTCATTTTGCAATTACTAAATTGATTATGTAAAATAATATAATAATAATATAGTAAGATAAAGACAAAAATAATTTGATAAAAATATTATTTTGCTCATAGAAAGAAAGAAAGAAAGAAAAATGGAAAAGATTGAAAATTTTAATGGAGTGGAGTGCCTCCATTTTTCAAAAGTGAAGTGACTTTTTATTTAAAGAGTTTGGTGGTGTGTCCTACTAAAAAGCTGCTGCACTACAACTGTCCATTGTTTGAACATTGAACACCTGAAATGAAATCTACTGTTTATTTTGTCCACAATTTGAAAAGTAAGATTACAATAAGGTGGTGTTTTTGTATCAGTATACTTCGTACATCGAATTAATTTACCTTTTCGATTTGATTAAAGGTAGGCCTTCCACACCGGAATTAGGAGATAAGTAAGGAAATTTTAAGTGGTGTCCTAGACTAGTTTACGTGTACTTCAAATAATCTACCACTCCGATTCAGTCAAAGGCAGGCCATCCACAATGGGGTTTAGGAATTCATAAAGAAATTTCAGGTAGTGTCCCACACTAGCTTACGTGCACATTGGATAAATCTACCTCTTCAGCCTGGTTAAAGATAGACCCTCCACCTTTAGGCTAGAGAATTCTTAAGAAAATTTCTTATGGCTTGACCATACGAGGATTTAAAGTGATAATCTCTAAAAAGTAAATTCAGGATCTAACTAGTTAAGCTAACCCATATGGTAAGAGACTAGTCATCTTTTTTCTCTAGCAATTGCACTTGCTGGGTTCAAAAGTAAAATTGTTGTTGATCCTTTATATTATTTTCTAACCAATTTAATTCTATTTAATTTCAAGTGAATTGATAATACAAAACCCAAATCAATCATGTTTGTTCTTATGATGTACTTTAACTAAGTAGATGCATTTTTAGTTTTTTTTAACAAAAGGCGATTGGAGAAACCTAAAACTTGAAACAAATACGTACATGTGAATCACACACACATGAAACCCAAATGGAGCATATACAAGCAAAAGCCAAAACAATAATGCTTTAAGATTGGTGTCCAGTGTGCCATGGAACCACTAGGCAGGAAGAAATTGCAGCAGTTCCATACAAGGCTTCATTTTGATACTGATGAGACTTGAATTTCGTCGTGTGTATGACACCGGACAAGTAGAAAACAAAGAGAAACTGTAAATGAACATTCGAAGATAGAGAACTCGCCACTCTAACTAAAGAGCAAAAAAGTTAGAAAAGTAGAAGAACTCCTCCTTCTTTCAAGCCAAAGGCTATTAGATTTTTCAATTCTGAAGTGAGTATTACCATAGGTGAGAGGTGCACTAACCAATTCACAAATACAAATTAAATTAAGTCTATCTCCAAGGTTTGTTGAGTTAGATTGATCACTAAGGTAAGGATTGGCCAACTATTAATAAAGTAAAGAAAGAAAAAAAAGGTCTCTTCAATGTAAAAGAACTATAAGAAATACATAAATTGTGTCATATCAAGCACTGGTTCTATCCCTATATGCATTACCTGCTAGACCGAGACTCAAAACTTAATTAGCACATGAACAACCATCTTTACAGAATAAACTTTCTACATTCACTTGAAAAGTAAGATACTAAAATTAGCAAAGGAAGGGACCCAACAAGAGAACAATTAAGATGAACTTTTTACTATAACACTTCTAAAAGTCACAAAAAACACTCCTTTCGTTCGATTATTTTCATGTATATCACTACCACCACATCAACAACAAACCGGCGTAACAATATACTCATCAATGCTATTCATCAACTACAAAAAATTACACACATAACCTTTGTTCTGTATAAGCATCAAGTATAAAAAGGTAAAATCCTCCAAAAAACTAAACGAAAACGAGGAATTCCGCTGTTGCAAATTTGCTGATTCACCATGAAACGATATAACCCTTTTGTTTTCCAGAAATGGCAGATACGAAAGAATAAAAAAAGTCAAATTTTCTGATATATCCCCACCGTTATTTATTTTCTAATTTGGTCCCAAAAATTCTGATTCTGATCTTGCTAACGATCTAGATTCATATCAGGATTATTAAGTATAAAGTCTTTTGAACCTTTGATTCTCTGTGATAGTAGCTTCTAAGAAAACTTTGGATATATCAAAATCCTATTGTATTACTAATTTTGATCACCTTTAGAAGAGATAATTCCTGAATGCAAGTAACATTCTAGGTGAGAAAAGCAAAACAAACGCTAATATCGAACCAAAGAACATCTTGATAGCATATCTCACAGGGTCATAATTATCATCTTCTTCAGAGACGCTTGTTGTGGTAGACAAGACCGTTGCTGAAGCTGAAGGTAGGGCTTCTATTACTGCATCTGCCAGGTCTGTGATGAAAGAAGAGGTACAATTTAGAGCAGGTACACGTCCCCAGTTTTCAATGCCGGATTCAAGAGCCAAGTCTTTGTACTCCATGTCAATTTCTTCAAGTGTCTCAATGTGCTCACTCACAAAGCTGGAATATATGCAAAAAATAATTTATATTTTATACTTGTGCATTTAAAGCTCATATCAATTGCACTCAAATAATCAAAATCACTACTTCAATAACTTGTCATGTACCTTACTGGAACAGCTAGGAGACTCTTCACACCTTTCTGGCCAAGCTCAACAAGAACTTTATCAGTGTATGGCTTCAGCCATTCCACAGGTCCAACTCGACTCTGACCAAATGAAGAGAAAGGAAAAAAAAAAAAAAATTCAAATTGCAAGGAATTCCAACAGAACTAGAGCATTCCTAACTGTCAAGTTCAAAAACCAGCACTCAATAAACTGTACTCAGTAGCTGCAGACAGTGTTCATAATCAAGCCTAAAGGAAAGCGGAACCTAGGATATATGAAATTAGGCTTTACTACCAAACCTGGTATGCCAGCGTATGATCATTGTCAAGTCCTCTCTCTTTCAACTTCTGCATGATAAGGTAGATGCACTCTTCCATTTGATCTTTGTAGGGATCACCAGCATTCTCAACATAACTGACTGGTACTCCGTGAGCACTGAAGAAAATCATGACCTAAAGTTCCATACAGGAGTAAAGTTGTTAAGAGACAATCTCATAAACAACCACAAATCAGATGTCAAATTTTAAAATAATGACTTTCTGCATAAAAAAAACCATATAGAAAGAAGCATATGCAGGTAACTAAACGTACCTCCTCGGGATTTGCGAATTTCTCCAGCTCTTTCTGAATCAAGTCAGCCATAGACGTAATATAACCTTCTCGCTGATACCAGGACCGAATAATGGAAACCGGCAGCCTCGATAGATATGCATCTTCCCTGATATATTACCCTCATTCAGAATGGTCTATGAAACAATTAAGGAACTGAAGAATAGAAGCTCAGACAAAAACACCACCTAAATATACTCTGAAGAACACGGATGCTTGACCCAGTAGTAGATATAGAGAACTGAGGATAAAGTGGCAGCACAACAAGCTTTGTAATTCTGTCCCTCTTAATCTGTCACATTCGCTAAAATTATTTTAGCTATATAGACTTAAAACAATTTTAACATAGAAGATACACTTTTTAACGTTAGTTAGCTGTAAAAACACATTGACTAATAATAATAACATCAAACATCAAAATTCCAGTTATTTGAAGCTGCGCATATCAAAGGAACATACACAAAACAATGGTAGTCTTCTCTCTCTCCCCTTCTAATAAATATAAAGGCCTTAACCATAAGGCCCCTCACTTCGCCCAAAGCAGAAGAGCTAGATCTCACTGGACCGCATAACAATTCTATATCATTATTAACTGATAATTTGTCAAAATTTCAGAAAATGATAATTAAATTCACGCAGCAGTCCTAAATAAGAAACTATTGCACAGACAATGAAAATAGAGCAACACCTACCTGCTGAACTGCCTCTTCAGTGAATGGGTACCAATACCGCATTCCACATAGACATTTGCAGTCAAGTTCTTCGCTCTAAGAGCCATTTTAAGTGCATCAGCCTGCAGCAATTTTTACCAACAATAAGTATTCATATCGCAATGAACACAGACCAAAATAAACATCCTTGAAAAAGGAGAGGACAGGTCAAAAAAGACAATTTTCACTATTTGCAAAACATGTAGATCAAATGCCCATGCAGGCATGCACAAAAGAAAATATTTTGACCTGCTCATCTGTTATTTTACGCAAAGGTGAGCCACCTCCAATGGAGGCATATCCTTCTTTACTTTTGGGAGCCCGCAGCACCGAAATTAATTTTGCCAAGGGCCACTGAAGAAACCGAAACAGCCTGGGGAGACGTATAATGTCCTGTATCAAAATAGAACAATCTTTAGTATAACGCTAACAAATTACAAATGTCAGCAAAAACAAAGGACAGGAAGGTGGCAAGGAAAACGAAAGAGACTG